>CM064556.1:536738-605298 GCA_032716605.1 Paralithodes platypus | reverse complement strand
TGCTTTCCATTCCCCTCCCCTCCAAACTTCCTCCCCTCTCTCCCCCCATGACCCTAACATGCTTTTTCCATTCCTACCCTCCCACCTCCCAACTTCCTCCCCTCATCTCCCTACCATCCCCCTCCCCTCCCTGTCAACTTCCTCCCCGTCTCCTCCCATACCCAATGCCTATCACCCTCCCCCTCCCTCTTGTCGCAACTTCCTCCCCTCTCTCCCTCACATCAAACCATAACATGCTTGCCATCCCCCTCCTTCCTCCCTGTCCAACTTCCTTCCCCTCATCTCCCTCCCTACCATCCCCCTCCATCCCTAACTGCCGTTCCATTCCCCTCTCCCTCAAACTTCCTCCCCTCATCTCCCTCCCATCCCCCATAACATGCTTTTCCTCAGCCCTCCCCCCCTCTCCTGTCCAACTTCCTCCCCTCTCCTCCCTCCCATCACCCATAACATGCTTTTCCATTCCCCTCCCCTCCACTTCCTCCCGCGCTCCCTACCGCCCACCGCCCCTCCCTGTGCCAACTTCCTCCCCTCGTCTCCCTCCCATCACCCATAACATGGCTTTCCATCCCCCCCTCCCCTCCACTGTCCCCAACTTCCTCCCCTCTCTCCCTCCCATCACCCATATTTAACATGCTATTTCCCAATTCCCCCTCACCCTCCCTCGTCCAACTTTCCATCCCCTCCTCTCCCTCCCAGTCACCCATAACATGCTTTCCATTCCCCCTCCCCTCCCTCCCTCGTCCAACTTCCTCCACTCTCTCCCTCCCCATCACCCATACAGGCTGTCCTCCCCATCCCCCCCGTGTCCAACTTCCCCCCTCTCTCCCTCCCATCACCTATAACATGCTTTCCATCCCCCTCCCCTCCCTCTCCAACTTCCTCCCCTCTCTCCCTACCATCCCCCTCCCCTCCCTGTCCAACTTCCTCCCCTCTCTCCCTCCCATCACCCATAACATGCTTTCCATTCCCCTCCCCTCCCTGTCCAACCTTCCTCACCCTCTCTCCCTCCCATCACCCATAACATGCTTTCCATTCCCCCTCCCCTCACCTGGTTCCAACTTCCTCCCCCTCTCTCCCTCCCATCACCCATAACATTTGCTTTCCATCCCCCTCCCCTCCCTGTCCAACTTCCTCCACTCTCTCCCTACCCATCACCCATTAACATGCTTTCCATCCCCCCTCCCTCTCCCTGCCAACTTCATCCCCTTCCTCCCCTCTCTCCCTACCCATCCCCTCCCCTCCCCTGTTTTCCCTGTCCAAACTTCCTCCCCTCATCTACGTCTCCCTCCCATCACCCATAACAGGGCCCCCCTTTCCATTTCCCCTCCCCTCCCTGGCCAACACGTTCCTCTCCTCTCTCCCTCCCATCACCCATAACAAAGCTTTCCATCCCCCTCCCCTCCCTGTCCAACTTCCTCCCCTCTCTCCATCCCATCAACCCATAACATGCCTTTTCCCATTCCCCATCCCCTACCTGTCCAAACTTCCTCCCCTCTCTCCCTCTCCATCACCCATAACATGCTTTCCATTCCCCTCCCCTCCCTGGTCCAACTCCTCCCCTCTCTCCCTCCCATCACCCATAACGAGGCAATGTCCATTCCCCCTCCCCTCCCTGTCCAAATTGCCTTCCCCTCTCTCCGTCTCATCAGCCCATAACATGCTTTCCATTCCCTCCCCTCTCTTCTCCAACTTCCTCCAAACCTCTCTTGCCCTCCCATGACCCATAAACATGCTATTCCATTTCCCCTCCTCCCCCTTCATCCAACTTCTCTCCCCTCTCTCCCTACCTATCCCCCTCCCCTCGCCTGTTCCAACTTCCTCCCCCGCATCTCCCTCCCATGACCCATAACATGCTTTCCATTCCCATTCCCTCCCCTCCATCCCTCCACATGAACCATAACCTGCTTTCCATCCACTCCCCCTCCCCTCCCACTTCCTCCCCTCTCTCATCCCTCCCATGACCCATAACCTGCTTTGCCCTTCCCCCCTCCCCTCCATCACCTCCATCCATGAACCATAACCTGCTTTTGCACATTCCCCTCCCCTCCCTGTCCCAACTTCCTCCCCTCTCTCCCTCCCATTCACCCATAACATGCTTTCCATTCCCCTCCCCTCCATCCCTCCCATGAACCATAACCTGCTTTCCATCCCCCTCCCCTCCCACTTCCTCCTCTCTCTCCCTCCCATGAACCATAACCTGCTTTCCCTCCCCCTCCCCTCCATCCCTCCCATGAACCATAACCTGCTTTCCATTCCCCTCCCCTCCCTGTCCAACTTCCTCCCCTCTCTCCCTCCCATCACCCATAACATGCTTTCCATTCCCCTCCCCTCCCTGTCCAACTTCCTCCCCTCTCTCCCTCCCATCACCCATAACATGCTTTCCTTTCCCCCCCCCTCCCTTGCCAACTTCCTCCCCTCTCTCTCTCCCTCCCATCCCCATAACATGCTTTCCATCCCCCTCCCCTCCCTGTCCAAATTCCTCCTCCCCTCTCTCCCTCCCATCACCATAACATGCTTTCCATCCCCCTACCCTCCCTGTCCAACTTCCTCCCCTCTCTCCCTCCCATCACCCATAACATGCTTTCCATTCCCCTCCCCTCCCTGTCCAACTTCCTCCCCTCTCTCCCTCCCATCACCCATAACATGCTTTCCATCCCCCTCCCCTCCCTGTCCAACTTCCTCCCCTCTCTCCCTCCCATCACCCATAACATGCTTTCCATCCCCCTCCCCTCCCTGTCCAACTTCCTCCCCTCTCTCCCTCCCATCACCCATAACATGCTTTCCATTCCCCTCCCCTCCCTGTCCAACTTCCTTCCCTCCCTCCCTCCCATCACCCATAACATGCTTTCCATCCCCCTCCCCTCCCTGTCCAACTTCCTCCCCTCTCTCCCTCCCATCACCCATAACATGCTTTCCATCCCCCTCCCCTCCCTGTCCAACTTCCTCCCCTCTCTCCCTCCCATCACCCATAACATGCTTTCCATCCCCCTCCCCTCCCTGTCCAACTTCCTCCCCTCTCTCCCTCCCATCACCCATAACATGCTTTCCATTCCCCTCCCCTCCCTGTCCAACTTCCTCCCCTCTCTCCCTCCCATCACCCATAACATGCTTTCCATCCCCTCCCTCCCTGTCCAACTTCCTCCCCTCTCTCCCTCCCATCACCCATAACATGCTTTCCATTCCCCCTCCCCTCCCTGTCAAACTTCCTCCCCTCTCTCCCTCCCATCACCTATAACATGCTTTCCATCCCCCTCCCCTCCCTCTCCAACTTCCTCCCCTCTCTCCCTCCCATCACCCATAACATGCTTTCCATCCCCCTCCCCTCCCTCTCCAACTTCCTCCCCTCTCTCCCTCCCATGACCCATAACATGCTTTCCATCCTCCTCCTCTTCCTCCCCTCTCTCCCTCCCATGACCCATAACATGCTTTCCATCCCCCTCCCCTCCCTCTCCAACTTCCTCCCCTCTCTCCCTCCCATGACCCATAACATGCTTTCCATCCCCCTCCCCTCTCTCCCTACCATCCCCCTCCCCTCCCTGTCCAACTTCCTCTCCTCTCTCCCTACCATCCCCCTCCCCTCTCTCCCTCCCATGACCCATAACATGCTTTCCATCCCCCTCCCCTCCCTCTCCAATACAATTCCACCCCTAACCCACAACACATTTACTATCCCTCTCACACTACCCCATCCCTCTACCATCATCCTCATCCTCCTCCACCGGATAATAATCCGAATGATCGAGGGCGTATTATTATAGTTCGTCATCCAAAACCTCTCTTCTCCTAGCAGCCTAGTCGTGTCGCTCCTGCGCCTTCGTTGCCCTCCCCTCTATGTCCTTATCTCTTCTATTCTTCAACTAATCGAGTCGCTCCTCAGCAGCCTCACCCTTATCATGTATCGCCTACTGCCTCGCCTTCTAGTCCTTATAGTAATCCTATTCAACTTGCCGAATCCCTTCTGCTATCCTTTTTTCCTTTTCTATTTGCCGACCCTCCGTCTCCTCTCTCTTCTTTTCCTCCATTGCCTCCCGCCTGGCTTTGGCCTCATGTTGGCGAGTTATCCAACCGGCCCTGGGCTTGCGGTACTTTTGGAGCAAAATCTTGCTCGAGGAAGAGCTGGGTGAGGGAGAGGGATTGGAGGAGGAAGGAGGTGATGGTGGAAGTGGTTGGGGGATGGGAGTGGAGCCCCGCGAGCTGGAGGTGGTGGTGGTGGAGAAAGGTGATGGTGGTTGGGGGACGGGAGTAGAGCCCCGCGAGCTGGAGGTGGTGGTGTTAGAGGAAGGTGATGGTGGAAGTGGTTGGGGGACGACTGTGGATCCCCGCGAGCTGGAGGTGGTGGTGGTGGAGAAAGGTATTGGTGGATGGGGGACGGGAGTAGAGCCCCTCGAGCTGGAGGTGGTAGTGTTAGAGGAAGGTGATGGTGGAGGTGTTTGGGGGACGGGAGTGGATCCCCGCGAGCTGGAGGTGGTGGTGGTGGTGGAAGGTGATGGTGGTCGGGGGATGGGAGTAGAGCCCCGCGAGCTGGAGGTGGTGGTGTTAGAGGAACGTGATGGTGGAGGTGAATGGGGGACGGGAATGGATCTCCGCGAGCTGGAGGTGCTGGAGTCTTCGAGGTAAGTTTGGTACCTCGACCTCCTAGACTCCCGGCGAATAGCCTGTTTTTCTTCGAACAGGGCCTCCCTCTTGAGGGCGGCGTTGTGGCGCCGGGTCTCCCAGTCCTGCGGGAGGGTTGAGAACACTGCCCCTGTTTGTAGGTCGTCCTCCGTCTCCCCTCCTCTCTGCCGGATCACTGATGGGAGTCTGGGACTTGGAGGACGACGGGCCCTTGCCCTTGCGTTGGAGGCGGTCCTTGAGCCTTCTTCCGAAGGCCAGCAGGACCTCTCCCAGCTGATGTAGGCCAATGACCTCTCTGTGTGCCCCTCCGCCGGTCCCCCAGCCCCGCAGTTTTTGGCGTGAAAGTTTTTGTTTTTTTTCATTTTTACCGAATTAATTTAAAAATTACTTTAGCTGAAAAGAAAAGGTCATACTGACAAATGTTCACGAAATGTGTAAGAAAAGGGGTTTGCTTTTAGCGAACATTTTGCGCAGAACACCTGAATGACACGAAAAGTCTTAAGATTAACACAGAAATGGGGACGAAGGTCTTAAAATCGCCAAGCTAATGGGCAGAACGTTATAACATCTAAAAACTACTGGGCTAAACAACCTAATTAATTAGGCTTCCTATTGGCATGGGGGTTCTACAGGTATGTCCAATATGTATGTATGTATGCATGTGTGTGTGGAATAGCGGTGGTGTGCGTAAACTGTGTTGGGTCTCTACAAATTATTAGATCCATCTCCCTCACTCTTATAAGGGGAGGCGGTTGGTTTTTAGAGTCCTCCTCCCTCATGTTTAGCCCTATTAGTTAAGAGATTTCAAGACATTCGCCTAATTAGTTTGGTGATTTTCAGACCTTTTACCCCATTTCTTTGCCAATATTAAGACCTTTCGTGCCATTCAGGTGTCGATTTTTTTTCTGGCGAGCGATACCGAGAGCGAGAGGAATCGGCCTTCGGCCGGGACATTTTTCTACTGAAAAATGTACAAATTTATATCGAAGGGGGGTCTTGTGGGTGTTGTTTTTTTTTTTTTTTTTTTTTTTTAAGTTTGATAGAGGTTTGCGAGCAAACTAAACCCCCTCCCTAAACCATTGAACCGAACCAGTAAATTATGCTGCACAATACCGTCTGGGCTCCCTTAACTCATAATTAGATCCCCTATCTCATTCTTTCCTAATATTTTCAGACCGTTCCCCCTGGTTCTTCTCTACCAATCGTCCAATCCTTTCCTCTCTCATCCTCACCATCACGCTATTATTTAGCCTAATTAAGGGGGGGTGACCTGTTTTTTTTTCTCTCTCTCTGGGTTGTATCCATTCGGCCCCATTCAGCCTACTGTTTTAAGACGTTTATCCCCATCCTGGTGTCGATTTATACCTGGCGAGCGATAGCGAGCCACCATATTTTGGATAATGAGCTAGACACCTGGGGATGTCTTCAAACAGTAGGCTGAATGGGGCCGAACGGATACAACAAAGATAAAAAAAAAACAGGTCACCCCCCATCACCACCATTGCGTAATTTTCATCATATTCTTGTTACCATTAGACGATTTCTGTTATTATATAATCTACCTATAAGAGGCACATGGGAAAATACGGGTTCGTTGTGCTGTGAGGAGTCTCTCTCTCTCTCTCTTTGTCTCTCTCGCTCTCTCTATCTCTTTCTCTCTGTATCTATCGCTTTTTCTCTCTCTCTGTCTCCTCTCTTTCTCTCACTCTCTCTGTCTTTCTCTCTCTCTCACTCTGTCTGTCTTTCTCTCTGTCTATCTCTTTCTCTCTCTCTGCTCTTGAGATTTTAAGATGTTCCTTCCATTAGTTTGTCGATTTTAAGACATTTTGCCCCATTTCTTTGTCAATATTAAGACCTTTCGTGCCATTTAGGTTTCGATATTTTCCTGGCGAGCGAAAGCGAGCCTGTAATTTTAAGACAAACTCTCTCTTTCTCTCTTCTATCTCTCTCTCTCTCTGTCTGTCTCTCCTCTCTCTCGTTCTCTCTCTCTCTCTCTCTCTCTCAGGCTTCGGTTCGCTTCTGGCGAGTAATGCTATAGGGGAGGTTAGGGTTTTTTTCTGGACCCCCTTCTCCCTTAGTGATGATTAGTGATGATGGTAGTAGTAGTGATGATGGTGGTAATATTAGTGATGATGGTAGTAGTAGTAGTAGTGATGATGGTGGTAATATTAGTGATGATGGTAGAAGTAGTGATGATGGTAGTAGTAGTGATGATGGTGGTAATATTAGTGATGATGGTGGTAGTAGTGATGATGGTGGTAATATTAGTGATGATGGTAGAAGTAGTGATGATGGTGGTAATATTAGTGATGATGGTAGTAGTAGTGATGATGGTGGTAATATTAGTGATGATGATAGTAGTAGTGATGATGGTGGTAATATTAGTGATGATGGTAGTAGTAGTGATGATGGTGGTAATATTAGTGATGATGGTAGTAGTAGTGATGATGGTGGTAATATTAGTGATGATGGTAGTAGTAGTGATGATGGTGGTAATATTAGTGATGATGGTAGTAGTAGTGATGATGGTGGTAATATTAGTGATGATGGTAGTAGTAGTGATGATGGTGGTAATATTAGTGATGATGATAGTAGTAGTGATGATGGTGGTAATATTAGTGATGATGGTAGTAGTAGTGATGATGGTGGTAATATTAGTGATGATGGTAGAAGTAGTGATGATGGTGGTAATATTAGTGGTGATGGTAGTAGTAGTGATGATGGTGGTAATATTAGTGATGATGGTAGTAGTAGTGATGATGGTAGTAGTAGTGATGATGGTGGTAATATTAGTGATGATGGTAGTAGTAGTGATGATGGTGGTAATATTAGTGATGATGGTGGTAATATTAGTGATGATGGTAGAAGTGGTGATGATGGTAGTAGTAGTGATGATGGTAATATTAGTGATGATGGTAGTAGTAGTGATGATGGTGGTAATATTAGTGATGATGGTAGTAGTAGTGATGATGGTGGTAATATTAGTGATGATGGTGGTAGTAGTGATGATGGTGGTAATATTAGTGATGATGGTAGAAGTAGTGATGATGGTAGTAGTAGTGATGATGGTGGTAATATTAGTGATGATGGTAGTAGTAGTGATGATGGTGGTAATATTAGTGATGATGGTAGTAGTAGTGATGATGGTAGTAGTAGTGATGATGGTGGTAATATTAGTGATGATGGTAGTAGTAGTAATAATGGTGGTAATATTAGTGATGATGATAGTAGTAGTAATAATGGTGGTAATATTAGTGATGATGGTAGTAGTAGTAATAATGGTGGTAATATTGGTGATGATGGTAGTAGTAGTAATAATGGTGGTAATATTAGTGATGATGGTAGTAGTAGTAATAATGGTGGTAATATTAGTGATGATGGTAGTAGTAGTAATAATGGTGGTAATATTGGTGATGATGGTAGTAGTAGTGATGATGGTGGTAATATTAGTGATGATGGTAGTAGTAGTAATAATGGTGGTAATATTAGTGATGATGATAGTAGTAGTAATAATGGTGGTAATATTAGTGATGATGGTAGTAGTAGTGATGATGGTGGTAATATTAGTGATGATGATAGTAGTAGTAATAATGGTGGTAATATTAGTGATGATGGTAACCCTTCGCAGAGTTGGGAATGCCGTTTTGTTTTTGGGCAAAACTGCACGTCTACTTTGTTTTAGTTTCCTCGCTAGACCTCCATCAAGCTTAGATACCTTTCGTGCCATTTATGTTTCCACTTTTTCCTGGCGAGCGATACCGAACCTGTAATTTTAAGAAATGGGGCAACATGTCTTAAAATCGACAAACTATTGGATGGAACGTCTTAAAATCTCAAAACTAATATGCTAAACCCGAGGGAGAAGGAGGTCCATAAAAAGCGAATAGTACCCCCTTAAGAGGAGGTATTTAGTTTGTTCCCTAGACCTCCATCAAGCATAGATCGTTGGACGGATTTTCACCAAATTTCACACGAACATTTGTTGAGTGAATTTGAAAGTCAGACAATATTTGTTTTTGTTTTTTTTAATTTATGCAATAGTTATGATTTTAGGTCCAACATATGGTTTTACCCGCTAAACTCGCTTAACCTCCATCAAGCTTAGAAAAACATCCCCTTGCATCCCGATTGCATTCATTCATTTCCAGCTAATATTTCTACCATTTGGGAAGGGTCAGCCAGGGAATAGGTGTGGACATTTAAAGCCCATCATTATCAACAGACATGAAATATGTTATCAGATATTAAAAGGGTAATGTGTAATCAGATTCTAAAAGTGTATGCAAAATTGAGTGACAACCCCATTAGTTAATGAATGGGGGACAAAGAAATACAGCCCAATAGGGGAAACAGACAGACATACGGCCCCCGAATTGATATCAGGGGGACACCAGACAATCCTTTATCAACTATGGGGATCAAGATAGACCCCCCATGTATTGATAGGAGACAAACCCCACAAGACAATCCTTATCAACTATGGGGATCAAGATAGACCCCCCATGTATTGATAGGAGACAAACCCCACAAGACAATCCTTATCAACTATGGGGATCAAGATAGACCCCCATGTATTGATAGGAGACAAACCCCACAAGACAATCCTTATCAACTATGGGGATCAAGATAGACCCCCCATGTATTGATAGGAGACAACCCCCACAAGACAGTCCTTATCAACTATGGGGATCAAGATAGACCCCCCATGTATTGATAGGAGACAACCCCCACAAGACAGTCCTTATCAACTATGGGGATCAAGATAGACCCCCCCATATATTGATAGGAGACAAACCCCACTGACCCTCTATGACCCATAACATGCTTTCTATCCCCCTCCCCTGTCTCCCTCCCATGACTCATAATTAATGTACCTCAATTAACTCATTCTTCCCCGTTGTTCTCGTCGTCCTCCTCCCCAAATTCCTCCCCTCTCTCCCTACCATCTCCCTCCCCTACCTCTCCAACTTCCTCCCCTCTCTCCCTCCCATGACCCATAACATGCTTTCCATCCCCCTCCCCTCCCTCTCCAACTTCCTCCCCTCTCTCCCTCCCATGAACCTACTGTCCATCCCCCTCCCCTCCCTCTCCACTCTTCCTCCCATGACCCATAACATGCTTTCCATCCCCCTTCCCTCTCTCCCTCCCCCTGCCCTCGCTCCCCTATCTCCCTCCCCTATCTCCCTCCCATGACCCATAACATGCTTTCCATCCCCCTCCCCTCCCTCTCCTCTCTACCTCCCATGACCCATAACATGCTTTCTATCCCCCTCCCCTCCCTCTCCAACTTCCTCCCCTCTCTCCCTCCCATGAACCATAACCTGCTTTCCATCCCCCTCCCCTCCCCTCCAACTTCCTCCCCTCTCTCCCTCCCATGAACCATAACCTGCTTTCCATCCCCCTCCCCTCCCACTTCCTCCTATGACCCATAACATGCTTTCTATCCCCCTCCCCTGTCTCCCTCCCATGACTCATACATTCTTTCCATCCCCTTCCCCTCCCTATCCAACTTCCTCCCCTCTCTCCCTCCCATGAACCTACTGTCCATCCCCCTCCCCTCCCTCTCCACTCTTCCTCCCATGACCCATAACATGCTTTCCATCCCCCTTCCCTCTCTCCATCCCCCTCCCCTCCCTCCCCTATCTCCCTCCCCTATCTCCCTCCCCTATCTCCCTCTCATGTACCATAACCTGCTTTCCATCCCCCTCCCCTCCCTCTCCAACTTCCTCCCCTCTCTCCCTCCCATGAACCATAACATGCTTTCCATCCCCCTCCCCTCCCTCTCCAACTTCCTCCCCTCTATGACCCATAACATGCTTTCTATCCCCCTCCCCTGTCTCCCTCCCATAACTCACAACATTCTTTCCATCCCCTTCTCCTCCCTATCCCACTTCTTCCCCTCTCTCCCTCCCATGACCCATAACATGCTTTCCATCCCCTTTCCCTCCTTCTCCAACTTCCTCTCCTCTCTCCATCCCCCTCCCCTCCCTCTCCAACTTCCTCCCTCCCATGACTCGTAACATGCTTTCCATCCCCCTCCCCTCCCTCTCCAACTTCCTCCCTCCCATGACCCATAACATGCTTTCCATCCCCCTCCCCTCCCTCTCCAACTTCCTCCCTCCCATGACCCATAACATGCTTTCCATCCCCCTCCCCTCTCTCCCTCCCATGACCCATAACATGCTTTCCATCCCCCTCCCCTCCCTCTCCAACTTCCTCCCTCCCATGACCCATAACATGCTTTCTATCCCCCTCCCCTGTCTCCCTCCCATGACCCATAACATGCTTTCCATCCCCCTCCCCTCCCTCTCCAACTTCCTCCCTCCCATGACCCATAACATGCTTTCCATCCCCCTCCCCTCCTTCTCCAACTTCCTCCCCTCTCTCCCTCCCATGACCCATAACATTCTTTCCATCCCCCTTCCCTCTCTCCATCCTCCCCTCCCTCTCCAACTTCCTCCCCTCTCTCTTTAGTTTACTTATAAGGGGGTAGTGGTTAGTTTACATATAAGGGGGTAGTGGTTAGTTTACTTATAAGGGGGGTAGTGGTTAGTTTACATATAAGGGGGTAGTGGTTAGTTTACTTATAAGGGGGTAGTTAGTTTTCTTATAAGGGGGTAGTGGTTAGTTTACTTATAAGGGGGTAGTGGTTAGTTTACTTATAAGGGGGTAGTGGTTAGTTTACTTATAAGGGGGGTAGTGGTTAGTTTACATATAAGGGGGTAGTGGTTAGTTTACTTATAAGGGGGTAGTGGTTAGTTTACTTATAAGGGGGGTAGTGGTTAGTTTACTTATAAGGGGGTAGTGGTTAGTTTACTTATAAGGGGGTAGTGGTTAGTTTACATATAAGGGGGTAGTGGTTAGTTTACTTATAAGGGGGGTAGTGGTTAGTTTACTTATAAGGGGGTAGTGGTTAGTTTACTTATAAGGGGGTAGTGGTTAGTTTACTTATAAGGGGGTAGTGGTTAGTTTACTTATAAGGGGGGTAGTGGTTAGTTTACTTATAAGGGGGGTAGTGGTTAGTTTACATAAGGGGGTAGTGGTTAGTTTACTTATAAGGGGGTAGTGGTTAGTTTACTTATAAGGGGGGTAGTGGTTAGTTTACTTATAAGGGGGTAGTGGTTAGTTTACTTATAAGGGGGTAGTGGTTAGTTACATATAAGGGGGTAGTGGTTAGTTACATATAAGGGGGTAGTGGTTAGTTTACTTATAAGGGGGTAGTGGTTAGTTTACTTATAAGGGGGGTAGTGGTTAGTTTACTTATAAGGGGGTAGTGGTTAGTTTACTTATAAGGGGGGTAGTGGTTAGTTTACTTATAAGGGGGTAGTGGTTAGTTTACATATAAGGGGGTAGTGGTTAGTTTACATATAAGGGGGTAGTGGTTAGTTTACATAAGGGGGTAGTGGTTAGTTTAATTATAAGGGGGGTAGTGGTTAGTTTACTTATAAGGGGGGTAGTGGTTAGTTTACTTATAAGGGGGGTAGTGGTTAGTTTACTTATAAGGGGGTAGTGGTTAGTTTACTTATAAGGGGGTAGTGGTTAGTTTACTTATAAGGGGGGTAGTGGTTAGTTTACATATAAGGGGGTAGTGGTTAGTTTACTTATAAGGGGGTAGTGGTTAGTTTACTTATAAGGGGGTAGTGGTTAGTTTACTTATAAGGGGGTAGTGGTTAGTTTACTTATAAGGGGGTAGTGGTTAGTTTACATATAAGGGGGTAGTGGTTAGTTTACTTATAAGGGGGTAGTGGTTAGTTTACTTATAAGGGGGTAGTGGTTAGTTTACTTATAAGGGGGTAGTGGTTAGTTTACTTATAAGGGGGTAGTGGTTAGTTTACTTATAAGGGGGTAGTGGTTAGTTTACTTATAAGGGGGTAGTGGTTAGTTTACTTATAAGGGGGTAGTGGTTAGTTTACTTATAAGGGGGTAGTGGTTAGTTTACTTATAAGGGGGGTAGTGGTTAGTTTACATATAAGGGGGTAGTGGTTAGTTTACTTATAAGGGGGTAGTGGTTAGTTTACTTATAAGGGGTAGTGGTTAGTTTACTTATAAGGGGGTAGTGGTTAGTTTACTTATAAGGGGGGTAGTGGTTAGTTTACATATAAGGGGGTAGTGGTTAGTTTACTTATAAGGGGGTAGTGGTTAGTTTACTTATAAGGGGGTAGTGGTTAGTTTACTTATAAGGGGGTAGTGGTTAGTTTACTTATAAGGGGGTAGTGGTTAGTTTACTTATAAGGGGGTAGTGGTTAGTTTACTTATAAGGGGGGTAGTGGTTAGTTTACATATAAGGGGGTAGTGGTTAGTTTACTTATAAGGGGGTAGTGGTTAGTTTACTTATAAGGGGGTAGTGGTTAGTTTACTTATAAGGGGGTAGTGGTTAGTTTACTTATAAGGGGGGTAGTGGTTAGTTTACATATAAGGGGGTAGTGGTTAGTTTACTTATAAGGGGGGTAGTGGTTAGTTTACTTATAAGGGGGTAGTGGTTAGTTTACTTATAAGGGGGTAGTGGTTAGTTTACTTATAAGGGGGTAGTGGTTAGTTTACTTATAAGGGGGGTAGTGGTTAGTTTACTTATAAGGGGGTAGTGGTTAGTTTACTTATAAGGGGGTAGTGGTTAGTTAACTTATAAGGGGGTAGTGGTTAGTTTACTTATAAGGGGGTAGTGGTTAGTTTACTTATAAGGGGGTAGTGGTTAGTTTACTTATAAGGGGGGTAGTGGTTAGTTTACTTATAAGGGGGTAGTGGTTAGTTTACTTATAAGGGGGTAGTGGTTAGTTTACTTATAAGGGGGGTAGTGGTTAGTTTACTTATAAGGGGGTAGTGGTTAGTTTACTTATAAGGGGGTAGTGGTTAGTTTACTTATAAGGGGGGTAGTGGTTAGTTTACTTATAAGGGGGTAGTGGTTAGTTTACTTATAAGGGGGTAGTGGTTAGTTTACTTATAAGGGGGGTAGTGGTTAGTTTACTTATAAGGGGGTAGTGGTTAGTTTACTTATAAGGGGGTAGTGGTTAGTTTACTTATAAGAGGTAGTGGTTAGTTTTTGGTCTATTTATTTAGTCATTCATATATTTGTTTAGACCTCCATCAAGCTTAAAAAAAAATCTCTAGACCCTCCTTCAAGATAAATTTGTACATTTTACGCTAGAAAAATGTCCCGGCCGAAGGCCGGTTCTTCTTAAAAATACAGGCTCGCTATCGCTCGCCTCCAGGAAAAAATCGACACCTAAATTGTATGAAAGATCTTCAAATTGACAAAGAAATGGGGCGAAAGGTGGAAAAATTCCCTAGCTAATGGGCCGAACGTCTTAGAATTTCAAAACTAATTAGACTAGACATGAGAGAGAAGGAGGTCCATAAAATCCCTATACCTCCCCTTTAAACACCATGGCATTGGACCATCACACTCTGCTTAACCTCAGTTGTATGTAAAATGCTAGAAACGGTCATACGAGACAGACTCGTAAATCACTTAGAGGAAAATAACATACTTAAAGATACTCAACACGGCTTTCGTAAAAAACGTTCCTGTTTAACAAACCTCTTAGACTTCTTCCACGATATCCTCAACCTCTACGATGAGAGTAAAGCTGTAGATATTATATACCTTGATTTTCATAAGGCCTTTGACAAAGTTCCCCACAAACGTTTACTGCTAAAACTAAAAGCGCATGGAATACAAGACGGTGTGTTGAAATGGATAGAAAATTGGCTCAGCAACGGAAAGCAAAGAGTAGTCATAAACGGTAAGGCATCAAAATGGACCAATGTAAGTAGCGGGGTACCCCAGGGATCGGTACTAGGACCAATTCTCTTTCTAATTTACATCAACGACATAGATGAGGGTCTCACCTGTACAATCTCAAAATTTGCTGACGATACAAAAATTGCAAATAGCGTACTCTCAAAAGAACAAGTTGACGATATGCAACACAATCTAGATAAATTGTCATGTTGGGCCCAAATTTGGCAAATGAGTTTCAATGCGGATAAATGTAAAGTACTACATATCGGATACCTAAATGAGAAAGCAAACTATTCGATGAATGGCACTCAGCTTAAGAATGTAAACAGAGAAACCGATCTGGGAGTAACAATATCGAGTAACCTAAAACCGAGTCAACAATGTTCAGAAGTTGTTAAGAAGGCAAACAAAATAATTGGCTTTATAGGCAGGTCATTTGAGCATAAATCCAAAGAAGTTATCCTAACCCTTTACAATTCATTAGTCCGCCCTCTTCTGGAATACTGCGTTCAATCCTGGTGCCCTTATTACCAAAAAGATATAAACAAGCTAGAACGAGTTCAACGTAGAGTTACCAAAATGATACCTAGCCTAAAGAACAAACCATACGAAGAGCGTCTTAGAGAATTAAATCTATTTCCTTTAACCCAGCGCAGATTAAGAGGTGACTTAATTCAAGTGTTCAAAATCATCAAAGGCATCGACAATATGAACTGTAGTAAGTACTTCACTATTGACCAATCTAATTACACGCGGGGAAACGGTTGCAAAATTATTGGTAAATCTTTTAACTCACACGAATCTAAGAATTTCTTCTTCAATCGAGTTGTCAACTTGTGGAATGGGCTTCCCCGAAACGTTATAGACTGCATCACCGTTGATTCATTTAAACTCCGCCTAGACAAATATCTCGCATCAAACCCGCGACTGACTGCGTTTGTAAATGAATAACTTTATTTTATCCCCCCTCAGTTACTAACCCATCTGTCCCCTACTAACTTCCTAATCCTGCCACGGATATTAGTTCCAGGGCAGTAATTCCCTTTCCAATGTTCCCTTACCCACTCTAAACCACTGTTTGGACACTTGATCCTCAGTGTTTTGGAGGACAAGCAACCTAGAAGGGTCACTAGATCTGTTGTTGCTTGATTTCCTTTGTACTCCTTTGTACTCTGTATGCATATATATAAATGTTTGCTCCTTCCGGGGCAATAACTTACAGGCAGAAATAATACACACCCTCCCTCTCAAGCAAGCATATAGACGGCTTTTTAGGGGGGTCACCGGCTTTTTTATCTCTTTCTCTCCCTCTCATTTTGGCTTGTATCCGTTTGGCCCCATTCAGCCTACTGTTTTAAGACGTTTACCCCCACCCAGGTGTCAATATTTTCCTGGCGAGCGGTAGCGAGCCAGCATATACTGTATATATTTTTGTTTTGACATTTTTCGATAGAAAAATTTCTCCGGCGAAGCCGGATTCCTCCATACAATGCTGGATCGCTATCGCTCGCCATGAAGAAATTGACACCTGGATGGGGATAAACGTCTTAAAACATTTGGCTGAATGGGGCCGAATGGATACAAGCCAGGGAAAGAGAGAAAAGGAAAGAAAGATAAAAGCCGGTGACTCCCTTTTTAACACACATGCCCCCTCTCAACCACGAATATACACAGCGCTTAACCCCTTCTGTACCGGTGCCGTAGTTTAACACTTTATTACGCACGGCTACATTTACACAATTATATTCAGCTTAAAATGGGCCTAGAGCAATTAACAGGCTTCTAACTGTCCTAATTAACCCTTCATACTACCACAGATCCGTCTTAACCCTTTGAGTACCAGCGACGTGGTTTGTATTTTATGCTAGGTACATTTACAATTATATTATGCAGCTTAGGAATTGGATCTGTGGTATAGTCAAAAGGGGTGGTATAGAGATAGTTTGAAGCCTTATTATGACTAGAGATCCTTCCTAAGCTGAATATAATCGTCTATAATAGTGTCTAGATAGAACATGTTGAAAAGGACGTCACCGGTACTGTAAGGGTTAAGGGGAGATTTCCACCTGGGTTTTTTTTTTTCTGGACCTCTTTCTCCCTCATGTTTAGCCCCATTGCTTTTGAGATTTTAAGACGTTCGCCCCATTAGTTTGGCGATTTTAAGAACCCTCGCCCCATTTCTGTCAATTTTAAGACAATTCGTGCCATTTACGTGTCGATTTTTTCCGGGCGAGCGATAGCGAGCCTTTAATTTAAGGGGAATCGGCCTTCGGCCGGGACATTTTTCTACCGAAAAATGTACACATTTATCTTGAAAGGGGGTCTAGGGAGCGTAATTTTAAATTTGATGGAAGTCTAGGGAGTCAACGAAAAACCTCCCCTTAAGCTACACACAACCGTCTAGGTAGAGCTAGAATTGAATGTAAATAAAGTCGCTGGTACAAAGGGGTTAACCACACACACATACACAACACACACAATGAACCCAATTATATCGCTGGTACAAAGGGGTTAACCACACACACATACACAACACACACACACACACACACAATGAACCCAATTATATCGCTGGTACAAAGGGGTTAACCACACACACATACACAACACACACACACACAATGAACCCAATTATATCGCTGGTAGAAAGGGGTTAACCACACACACAATGAACCCAATTATATCGCTGGTACAAAGGGGTTAACCACACACATACACAACACACACACACACACACACACACACACACAATGAACCCAATTATATCGCTGGTACAAAGGGGTTAACCACACACACACAATGAACCCAATTATATCGCTGGTACAAAGGGGTTAACCACACACACACACACACACACACAATGAACCCAATTATATCGCTGGTACAAAGGGGTTAACCACACACACACACACAATGAACCCAATTATATCGCTGGTACAAAGGGGTTAACCACACACACACACACAATGAACCCCATTCAATTGTCGGGAGAGTCTCTTTCTTTCTCTCTCCCCCTTCTTCGAATCCCTATACAACCCTGCTGTCCAACGTTTCGCCTTCACCCTTCCGTCCGTGCTTTATCTGACAAACGTTTGGAGTGTTATCATATACTGTATACTTGATTCAATAGAGTTAATTCTCAACAAAGGATACCACCATTATATGCTATACAGTCAAATAACTCTATAAACAACAGCAATATAAGGGGAAACAACACACACACACACACACACACACACACACACACACACACACATTAGTTTTCTCGCACACACACGCACATACACAAGTAAACGCACCACACGCGCACACGAGCACTCACACAACACAATATTATATAAAATATAGTTGCAACTCCTTTAAAGGAGCCCACCTCGCTTTGTTTTCTCTTTCTCTCCCTCTCCCCTTCGCTTGTATCCATTCGGCCCCATTCAGCCAACTGTGTTAAGACGTTTACCCCATCCAGGTGTCAATATTTTCCTGGCGAGCGGTAGCGAGCCAGCATATATATATATTTTTGCTTTGACAGCAAGCTATATTTGTACATTTTTCGATAGAAAAATGTCTCCGGCGAAGCCGGATTCCTCCATACAATGATGGGTCGCTATCGCTCGCCAGAAAGAAATCGACACCTGGATGGGGATAAATTTCTTAAAACAGTTGGCTGAATGGGGCCGAATGGATACAAGCCAGGGAAAGAGAGAAAAGGAGAGTACTTAGAGAAGGATAAAAAAAAAAAAAAAACGGTGACCCCCTTAAGCAACAGTGTATACATTTGCCTCCACATTCTCCAAATCGTGTTTCCTTCATTGGAGTTGGATGATATTTACACGAAGTTACAAGAACGATTTTTCCATAAATGTTTAGTTTTTCCAATTCTGATCTGGTATACTGCTATATACTGCTATAAGACTACTATCACCTATAATAATCTACACTCAGGTTAAGGGGCTCACCTCGCTTGTTTTCTCTTTCTCTCCCTCTCTCTTTGGCTTGTATCCATTCGGCCCAATTCAGCCAACTGTTTTAATGATGATAGTGACTAGTAGTGATGATGGTGACCGCATTTGTTAGGTTAAGTTAGTTTAGTTGACATTAGAAGTGATGGTAGTAATAGTGGGGATAATGCTGATAGTAGTGATGATGGTGATAATAGCAGTGATAATGGTTGTAGATTTAGTGATAATGATGACAGTAGTGATGATGATGTTAGTGATGATGATAACAGTAGTAGATATGGTGGTGACAGTACTAGTAGTAGTGATGATGGTCATAATAGTATTCATGATGGTGACATTAGTAATTATGATTGTAAGATGATGGTGACAGTATTAGTGATATTGGTAAGTAGTAGTGATGATGGTGAAAGTTGTAGTGATGATGAGAGTAGTAGTGATGATGATGAGAGTAGTAGTGATGATTATAATAGTAGTAGTGCTGATGATATTAATGATGATAGTGACTAGTAGTGATGATGGTGACCAATCGCAGAGTTGGGTATGCCGTTTTGATTTTGGGCAAAACGGCACGTCTACTTTATTATTATTATTACATCCACGAGTTTAAAAGTAAACTAGATAGGCTAGTCAACAGAAATTGAGACAGGACAACACGAGCGCAGCTCAATTCTTGTAAACTATTATAGGTGAATACATACACACACACACACACACACACACACACACTCAGAGAGAGAGAGAGTGTGAAAGTGAGTGAGAGTGTGTGAGTGGTCTACGGTGCCCCTTTTAAAACCACAACATGTTCAGACTGAGTGGTGGGGGATGGGGCCTCACTTAGGGTAGAATAACTGCCCAAACCGTTTAGCTTTATACTTACATAGACTTACATAGACCCTGTGGCTATCCTGATTGGAAAGGTTTAGTATGTGGTCCGTCCCTTGTCAAGCTGTCCAATTTCAGTAGCTTCTTTTAGCCAACACGTCGTTCTGCATTTGTAGAGGCAGATGTGGAAGGTACTGTACTGGTATGAAATCTTGGTACTCTCTCAACTGCCAAGTACCGGTACCGTATCTCCTGTGACGCCATAGTTAACTTCTGCCAAATATGATTATGCTAAGGAACTATGAAATTGCTACCTCAGGGTTGTAGCCTGTAAATGAACAATATAGCGACACATAGCCTACCCTACCTACCGTGTTCTATTTCATTCAGTGGTTCCTTCCTTCGCACCCTCCTTCCTTTCACTACCTCCTCATGTAAAGCTGTATAATAACCCAAGCCACCACAGCAGCTGGTTGGGGGGGGTCGCCAGGTACCATGATAAGAAGAGCAGCCTGTAACGTTATACCCAGTGAGAAGGCTGCGGGAGGTAGGGGTTGGGGAGGGGGGGTCGCCAGGTACCATGATAAGAAGAGCAGCCTGTAACGTTATACCCAGTGAGAAGGCTGCGGGAGGTAGGGTTGGGGAGGGGGGGGGGGGCTCGCCAGGTACCATGATAAGAAGAGCAGCCTGTAACGTTATACCCAGTGAGAAGGCTGCGGGAGGTAGGGGTTGGGGAGGGGGGTCGCCAGGTACCATGGTAAGAAGAGCATCCTGTAACGTTATACCCAGTGAGAAGGCTGCGGGAGGTAGGGGTTGGGGGGGGGGGGGTGGCCAGGTACCATGATAAGAAGAGCAGCCTGTAACGTTATACCAGTGAGAAGGCTGCGGGAGGTAGGGGTTGGGGGGGGGGGGGGGTCGCCAGGTACCATGATAAGAAGAGCAGCCTGTAACGTTATACCCAGTGAGAAGGCTGCTGGAGGTAGGGGTTGGGGGGGGGGGGGTCGCCAGGTACCATGATAAGAAGAGCAGCCTGTAACGTTATACCCAGTGAGAAGGCTGCGGGAGGTAGGGGTTGGGGGGGGGGGGGGTCGCCAGGTACCATGATAAGAAGAGCAGCCTGTAACGTTATACCCAGTGAGAAGGCTGCGGGAGGTAGGGGTTGGGGAGGGGGGGGGGGGGTCGCCAGGTACCATGATAAGAAGAGCAGCCTCTAACGTTATACCCAGTGAGAAGGCTGCGGGAGGTAGGGGTTGGGGAGGGGGGGGGGGGGGTCGCCATGTACCATGATAAGAAGAGCAGCCTGTAACGTTATACCCAGTGAGAAGGCTGCGGGAGGTAGGGGTTGGGGGGGGGGGGGGTCGCCAGGTACCATGATAAGAAGAGCAGCCTGTAACGTTATACCCAGTGAGAAGGCTGCGGGAGGTAGGGGTTGGGGAGGGGGGGGGGGGTCGCCATGTACCATGATAAGAAGAGCAGCCTGTAACGTTATACCCAGTGAGAAGGCTGCGGGAGGTAGGGGTTGGGGAGGGGCCCATTAGTTTGGCGATTTTAAATTCTTTCACCCCATCTCGTTGTCAATTTTAAGACCTTTCGTGCCATTTAGGTGTTGAATTTTTTCCTGGCGAGCGATAGTGAGCCTGTAATTGTGGAGGAACCGGCCTTCGGTCGGAACATTTTTCTATCGAAAAATGTACAAACTTATCTCGAGGGGGGATCTAATGGATGTTTCTTTAAGTTTGATGAAGGTCTAGGGAGGAAGCTAAAAAAAATATTACATATATGACAAAATCGACCAACAAATAAACCCTCCCCCCTTAAAAGGTTTATACTATCTCAATTAATCCTTCTAGCGACCATATATCTTTCCTAAGTTTCATAAAATCATATAAATGTCGCTGAGATCAAATAAAAAAACACGTTACCGGAACAGAAAGGGCTAAGTGAATCATGGTGACAAACCGGAGCAATTTAGTTTGAAGACTTGAATGAATATGAGAAGAAATACAAGACAATTAACATGAAATAGCATTGATTGGGTAAATGTATTGCCTCCAAAGACATAATTTGATCTAGAAACCATAATTGTATCCTTATATATATATATATATATATATATATATATATATATATATATATACAATAATTAAGACTAAAAATAATAGACTCGGCTTTCGTTTGACACCCTGATTAGTGAATATACTGTAGGCAGCGTCAGCCAACTTGACAATAATCTTGACCCCTTAACTTTGTTTTTAAATCGAAATGAATGTAACCAATCGTGCTGACGTTTCTATCATTTGGGAAGAGTCCACCAGGAAAAAGGTGTGGATATTTACAGCCAGTTTGCTCTAGCCCCTTTTGAGTTACAGAGGTCAGTGATCATGATTATTGTCAAGTTTGTTGGCGCTACCAATAGTAAAGATATACATGGAATTATGGAGGAACCAGAGTAATATTATCAAGAGAGAGAGAGAGAATTATGGAAGAGTAATTACATCAAAGGAAAGTAACCTACTTATGGTAATATTATGGTGATGAAGTGAGCGAGATTGATGAGTGAGAGAGAGAGAGAGAGAGAGAGAGAGAGAGAGAGAGAGAGAGAGAATTATGGAAGAGTAATAACATCAAAGGAAAGTAACCTACTTATGGGAATATTATGGTGATGAAGTGAGCGAGATTGATGAGTGAGAACCGTGAGAGAGAGAGAGAGAGAGAGAGAGAGAGAGAGAGAGAGAATTATGGAAGAGTACAAAGTACAAAGGAGTACAAAGTACAAAGGAAATCAAGCAACAACAGGTATAGTGACCCTTCTAGGCTGCTTGTCCTCCAAAACACTGAGGATCAAGTGTCCAAACAGTGGTTTAGAGTGGGTAAGGGAACATTGGAAAGGGAACTACTGCCCTGCCACTAACGTGGCAGGACTAGGAAGTTAGTAGGGGACATATGGGTTAGTAACTGAGGGGAGGATAAAATAAAGTTATTCATTTACAAACGCAGTCAGACGCGGGTTTGATGCGAGATATTTGTCTAGGCGGAATTTAAATGAATCAACGGTGCTGCAGTCTATAACGTCTCGGGGAAGCCCATTCCACAAGTTGACAACTCGATTGAAGAAGAAATTCTTAGATTCGTGTGAGTTAAAAGATTTACCAATAATTTTGCAACCGTTTCCCCGCGTGTAATTAGATTGGTCGATAGTGAAGTACTTACTACAGTTCATATTGTCGATGCCTTTGATGATTTTGAACACTTGAATTAAGTCACCTCTTAATCTGCGCTGGGTTAAAGGAAATAGATTTAATTCTCTAAGACGCTCTTCGTATGGTTTGTTCTTTAGGCTAGGTATCATTTTGGTAACTCTACGTTGAACTCGTTCTAGCTTGTTTATGTCTTTTTGGTAATAAGGGCACCAGCATTGAACGCAGTATTCCAGAAGAGGGCGGACTAAGGAATTGTAAAGGGTTAGGATTACGTCTTTGGATTTATGCTCAAATGACCTGCCTATAAAGCCAATGATTTTGTTTGCCTTCTTAACAACTTCTGAACATTGTTGACTCGGTTTTAGGTTACTCGATATTGTTACTCCCAGATCGGTTTCTCTGTTTACATTCTTAAGCTGAGTGCCATTCATCGAATAGTTTGCTTTCTCATTTAGGTATCCGATATGTAGTACTTTACATTTATCCGCATTGAAACTCATTTGCCAAATTTTGTGTGTGTGTGTGTGTGTTCGTATAGCCAGGTAGTAGATTTAATATATATATACAGTATATGTGTGCGTGTGTGTGTGTGTGTGTGTGTTCGTATAGCCAGGTAGTAGATTTAATATATGTATACAGTATATGTGTGTGTGTATGTGTGTGTGTGTGTGTGTGTGTGTTCGTATAGCCAGGTAGTAGATTTAATATATATATATATACAGTATATGTGTGTGTGTGTGTGTGTGTGTGTGTGTTCGTATAGCCAGGTAGTAGATTTAATATATATATACAGTATATATGTGTGTGTGTGTGTGTGTGTTCGTATAGCCAGGTAGTAGATTTAATATATATATACAGTATATGTGTGTGTGTGTGTGTGTGTGTGTGTTCGTATAGCCAGGTAGTAGATTTAATATATATATACAGTATATGTGTGTGTGTGTGTGTGTTCGTATAGCCAGGTAGTAGATTTAATATATATATACAGTATATGTGTGTGTGTGTGTGTGTGTGTGTGTGTGTGTTCGTATAGCCAGGTAGTAGATTTAATATATATATATACAGAATATATGTGTGTGTGTGTGTGTGTGTGTGTGTGTTCGTATAGCCAGGTAGTAGATTTAATATATATATATACAGAATATATGTGTATGTGTGTGTGTGTGTGTGTGTGTGTGTGTGTGTTCGTATAGCCAGGTAGTAGATTTAATATATATATACAGAATATATGTGTGTGTGTGTGTGTGTGTGTGTGTGTTCGTATAGCCAGGTAGTAGATTTAATATATATATACAGTATATGTGTGTGTGTGTGTGTGTGTGTGTGTTCGTATAGCCAGGTAGTAGATTTAATATATATATACAGTATATGTGTGTGTGTGTGTGTGTGTGTGTGTGTTCGTATAGCCAGGTAGTAGATTTATTTAATGCAGACGGAGGTTATAAGAAGCAGCATTTTTCAGTATTAATAAGTTTTTATATTTATTCCGTCAATTTTTGTGACAATTTTCCGTTGTGGTTGAGTGGGTTGGTGGAGTAGGTTGGCGAAGTTCTGGGAGTATTTGGAGCTCATCGTCTGTCATTAACAAGCCAACAAAGAAAACTCGTTGCATATTTATTGAATTAAGGAGGTAGTACTCGCTTTTCATGGACCCCCTTCTCCCTCATGTTTAGCATATTAGTTTTGAAGTTTTAAGACGTTCGTTCCGTTAGTTTGGCGATTTTGAGACCTTTCGCATCATTTTGTTGTTAATATTAACACCTTTTGTGCCCTTTAGGTCTCGATTCTTTCCTGGCGAGCGTTAGCGAGCCTCTAATTTTAGAATGAACCGGCCTTCAGCCGGTACATTTTTCTGCCGAAAAATGCACAAATTTAACTTGAAAGGGGGTCTATGGGGTGTTTTTGTAAGCTTAATGGAGGTCTAGCGAGGAAATAAATTGATATAGGCCTATAAACCAAAAACCAAGCAGTACCCCCTTAATTCAGTTCCTTGGTCGCAACACGCTGTAAAAATATATCACCGCTGGCTACACACACACGCGGCTACACACACACGCGGCTACACACACTGCTACTCTATCTCTCTATCTTCATTCTCTCAATCTCACTCTTTCTCACTCCTACTCTCACTCTCTCTTTCTCACTCTCTCTCTCTCACACACACACACACACACACATTGTCAATCTTTTACCGGAACACAAGGACACAAGAAGGAAAACCAACACACGCCCATTACTCTCTCTCTCTCTCTCACACACACACACACACACACACACACACACACACACACTTTACTTCCTGATCGTTCACCGTACTGTGCGGACGTATCAGCCTGGCGCTCCTGGCAGCCTAGACCAGCTGTTGGTCTTCACCTTTTTCTTCATTTCCTCCTCTACTACTGACACAGAAGCTCAATATGGAACTATAACATCTTGGACTACTAAATCCTTCAATATGCTGCAGAAATTACTACTTTTGGTCGCTGTTGCCGTTAGTGGTTTTTCAGTGTGCTGCCTGCGGACCAAGCCCTCGCCATCGTCCTACCAGCTTGAGTGGAGTGAAGCACCGAACCCCTGGACCCGCCACCGAGTCACTATGCCCCGACTAAAATACACCAGGAATAACTTATTTCTACTGAAAAAAGGTAACGGATACCCTGTACCCTGTATTATAGAAAAACTGAAACATTTGAAAATATTTCACTCCCGTGGCAACAAAAGGGGGCGAAATTTTCCTCGTAATATAAGTGTTGTGAAGACCAAAAGAAAAATGAATAAACCAGTGACTATAAAACCGTACAGACATTTTGAAATACCCAGGATTTGGTATAGTCTTCCTTCCCTCCTGCTATCCAATGTTACTTCACTAACAAATAAAATTGATGAACTTACAACAGTGATACATAATTGATGAACTTACAACAGTGATACATAATTGATGAACTTACAACAGTGATACATAATTGATGAACTTACAACAGTGATACATAATTGATGAACTTACAACAGTGATACATAATTGATGAACTTACAACAGTGATACATAATTGATGAACTTACAACAGTGATACATAATTGATGAACTTACAACAGTGATACATAATTGATGAACTCACAACAGTGATACATAATTGCTCACCCGGCATCGTGGCTATAACTGAAGCCTGGCAAATAATACCAGAAACTATCCATATTGAAAACTACCGCCTTTTCTGTCACCTGAGAACTGAAAAACGTGGTGGTGGTGTGGCCCTATTCTGCCGCAGTGAACTTTGCCCATTTCCCCTACCCATTAATGTACCGAACGAAGTGGAAGCATTATGGATCCGAATCACTCCCTCCTTACACCCCAGACATGTTGCATATATTATTTGTTGTGTTGTTTATCACCCCCCAAGACACCATACACGTGATTTACTCCTACAACATATTTCTGATACGTCTGACCTTTTAAAATTACAGTACTCATCATCTAAATTTATTATATGTGGTGATTTTAATGAAATAGACACGTCTGACCTTCAAACACACCTTCAGCTAACCCAAGTAGTAAATTTCCCTACACACCATAATAATATTTTAGATATAATCCTAACAGATATGTCAAACCTTTATGAAACCCCGATTCCAATGTCGCCATTTGGACGAAGCAATCACACCTCTGTTTTCTGGACTCCCAAACCTACTTTCGCTCACACAAATAAGAACAAAACACACACGTACAGACCTATAACCGACTCGGCAATTCGACTCTTTGGTGATTGGATTGTTCGATACCCATGGGTTGAGGTGTTAACTGTTGAAGATGTTTATCGCAAATGGGAAAATTATCTCAATACTATTAATATAGCCTACCTACATTTCTTCCCTGAAAAAACTGTAGTTACTCACCAGTCTGACCTCCCTTGGATTAATTGCCGTATTAAACGCCTTATGCAACAACGTGACAATGCCTTTAAAGCCAACAACACCACCCTTTTCAAATCACTTCGAAACAAAGTTATTAGAGAAATTAAAATGGCAAAAAAGACTTTCTATCCCAACAAAATACAACACTTGAAACACACAAACATTAGTGAATGGTTTAGCCGAATTCAGGAATTTTGTGGCCTTAAGAACCGACCCTCTACCTTCCCGTGTGTCAACCATCTCACCAGTAATGAAGCAGCCGAGACAATAAATAATCATTTTGCCTCTATATGTCAACAACTTCCCAAGCTCTCTCATGACCAGCTCCCAGCATACCTCCCTCCCCCCACCTATCGTATTAGAGTACGAAGTTTGCCGTCGTTTACAGATTCTCAAACCTAAACGCTCCTCCACTCCACTCGATCTTCCTATCCGCTTATACAAAGAATTTGCTCCTGAACTTTCCTTGCCTCTCACATCCATAATTAATGCTTCCTTACAACAATCCAAATGTCCTAAAGATTGGAAGCATTCCTATGTCACTCCAATCCCTAAATCTTCAAACCCTCAATCTCTTAATGAACTACGGCCCATAGCTATTACACCTATTCCTAGCCTTATTTGTGAAAGTTTTGTAGCTGAATTGGCTTACAAAGATATATACAATAAATTAGACTCGTGCCAGTATGGAAATATTAAATCCTCATCCACCTCACACTACCTCATCAGTTTTCTTGACTTCATTCATAAAAATTTAGACCGCCGAAACACGTCAGTAACAGCAGTATTCATAGATTTAAAAAAAAGCCTTCGATCTAGTGAACCACACCATTATAATTAAGAAAGCACTACACCTTGGCCTCAGGGAATGTCTTACCTCCTGGTTGGCGGATTTCCTCAACGACCGTCAACAATCCGTCCGCTTTCTAGGCAGTATCTCCAGTTCACAAACACTTACTTGCGGTTTGCCTCAAGGGACACGAATGGGGCCCCTCGGTTATTTAATACTCAGCAATAACGCCCTTCAAGACGCAGAACTCAAATGGAAATATGTTGACGATTCCACACTAGCCTCTTCCATCAGCAACGCTTCTCCAGACTACAGCATTCTCCAAGCCAACCTAGATGCCCTACTGACCTGGACACAAGATAATGATGTCACTATTAACCTAAACAAAACACTTGTCATGAACTTCAATGTTGCTTCTAAACCCATCCCTCCACCCACCCTCAAGCTTGGCAATCACACCCTCGAGATAGTTCAGTCCACTAAATTACTTGGTGTTTTCCTTCAGCAAAAACTACTCTGGGATAAACATGTTAACACCATAGCTAGTGCTTCTTCTTATCGGCTACACATGTTACGCACCCTGAAACAACTAGGGGTTCCCAGAGATGACATGCTACTTTTATACAAATCTTTTATATTACCCAAACTCTGCTATGCTTCACCCGTTTGGTCATCCTCTCTCAACTTAACCCAAAGAAATAAATTAGAAAAAATTCAGAAGAGAGCACTCAGAATAATGTTAGGGGCCAACTACACCACTTACCAAGATGCATGTAACCTAATTAACGTACTCGCCATATCTAACCTCTACGAACAACACCTTCAGCAGTTCTCCAGCAAACTACTAAACAACCCCAGACACCGGCACCTACTACTGCCCGACGCCCCTCCTCCTCTACGCGCTGTTCGCCACTTCAACCGTATTGTTCCCGTAAGAGCACCACGGACTGACCGCTACAAGAACAGCGCCATTCCTTCAATAATTAAGGTCTTAAACAATCAATAAATTATATACATATTTTTCATTGTAAATTAGCCTGTTAGCTCTTGTGTCAATTTTAATTTTAATTTTAACTATGTATCAACTTCCTTGTATATTTTCAGCCTTCGGGCTGCTTTTGTGAATAAACCGTTAATTATTATTATTATTATTATTATTACACACACACACACACACACACACACACACACACACACACACACACACACACCCGAGCGGTTGGCGTTTATCGGTACATATCAATTTGGTGCATGCTTACGAGTACATTTTTCGATTTTTAAACCTAAATTACACTAACCTAACCTAACCTAACCTAACCTAACTTACCCAACCTAACCGAAAACACTCCAATTCAACGTATTTTAAAGAGGTGTGTACCGATTAACTGTCGCCCCAAACCTCATGTACCTGTAAACCTACAAATATCCAGAGATTTGTACCAATAAACACACAACCGCTCGTCCACACACACACACACACACACACACACACACACACACACATTACTCTCTCCGCCTCTCAAGTCAGTCAGGTCAATGGCTCGCGGGAACGACAAATACACACACACACACACACACACATTATCACAAACAAACACAGCTGTCATCTTTACATACACACACACAACCAGACACACATAAACACACATACGGCGGTGATACATACTACATACATACACACCCAAGCAGGAGAGACACACACACACACACTCATACGCACATCCCAGGCGCCGGCAGGGGAAGTTCTCTCAAAAACTTTCCCTGGCCGTGAAGGCAAGATCTGGGCGGATCGTCTCGGGGGACCCACAAAGTCTCCTGCCCACGTCCTACTCCCTTGGGAGTATGTAGGCGCTCTCGTTAGCTGCCAGGATCAGTCTGTTGATCCATTAGGATAAGATCTAGGTTAAGTCTGTGTATTTTCAGCCCCATTGGCTGCCGGCTTGAAATAAACCGATTATTATTATTATTATTATAAACACACATACGGCGGAGATACATGATATATACATAGATACATACACACCCCAGCAGGAGACGCACACACACACACACACACACACGCATACGCATACACACACACACACACACACATACGAAAGAGATACATAATTCATACATAGATACACACACACCCAAGCAAGAGGATCAAACGTCAACATCAAACTAACTGAAAGCAATGTCAACAACAGCGCAGAGACGACCCAGTGTTGCCAATTTAGCTACTTTCCCGCTGGATCTAGAGGCGTTTACTTCGATCTAGACTCAGAGGCACATTTGACATCTAGCGACATTAAGGGGAGATGGTTCACTTTTTGGGCGATTTTTGCGTGTATTCATTATGTTTCTAGTTTCCTCCCTAGACCTCCATCAAATAAAAAAAACAAAAAACATCCATTAGATCCCCCTTGTAGATTAATTTGTACATTTTTCGGTAGAAAAATGTCCTGGCCGAAGGCCGGTTCTTCAAACATTACAGGGCTCACTATCGTTATAATATATGTCGCTAGATGTAAACATGTGCCTCTAGGAGTCTAGATCGAAGTAAATACTTTTTTTTTTTTTTTTTTTTTTTTTTTTTCTCCTATATGAATGAGGGAGGCAAAAAGCAGAACTGCCCGCAGCGAGTGCCTCCCCCAGAGTTGAAAGAGTGACAGGGCCAAAATCAAGGGACGTTCGAGCCAAAATGCCTGGACACACGGAGTTTGAAGCAATTTAAGTCATAGGAAGAGGGAAAGACTGATTCTGGGAGTGTGTTTCAGAGCTCAGCTGTTTAATAGAAGAAAGTCCGAGAGTAACTTTGCACTCTTAGGTTGGAGAGTTGCACAGATATAGATCTAGCGGGAAAGTAGCTAAATTGGCAACACTGTTCCCGACTGCCAAAGAAGGGTGGTTACTGGGGCTATTCCGGAGGGTCACCGGCTTTTTGTTTGTTTTATCTTTCTCTCCTTTTCTATCTTTCCCTGGCTTGTATCCATTCGGCCCCATTCAGCCAACTGTTTTAAGACTTTTATCCCCATCCAGATGTCGATTTCTAACTGGCGAGCGATAGCGAGCCAGCATTGTATGGAAAATTCCGGAGAAATTTTTCTATCGAAAAATGTACAAATTTAGCTTGCTGGCAAAAAAAATAACAAAAAATAAAAATAAAATATATACCGGTATATACAGTATATATATATATATATATATATATATATATATATGCTGGCTCGCTACCGCTCGCCAGGAAAATATTGACACCTGGATGGGGGTAAACGTCTTAAAACAGTAGGCTGAATGGGGCCGAATGGATACAAGCCAAAGAGAGAGAGAGAGAGAGATAGAGTTGTCGGTGATAGGGTGGTTACTGGGAGAGGGTCGCGAACCAGCCAGCCAGTCTGTCGCATCAATCTATCTCAAGCTGCCCCCGGCGACCTAAGCGATGTCTTAGTTGATTCGTGAAACTCAGATACACCAGACGATACAGAGAGAGAGAGAGAGAGAGAGAGAGAGAGATGTCGGTGATAGGGTGGTTACTGGGAGAGGGTCGCGAACCAGCCAGCCAGTCTGTCGCATCAATCTATCTCAAGCTGCCCCCGGCGACCTAAGCGATGTCTTAAGTTGATTGGTGAAACTCAGATACACCAGACGACAGAGAGAGAGAGAGAGAGAGATGTCGGTGATAGGGTGGTTACTGTGGGAGAGGGTCGCGAACCAGCCAGCCAGTCTGTCGCATCAATCTATCTCAAGCTGCCCCCGGCGACCTAAGCGATGTCTTAAGTTGATTGGTGAAACTCAGATACACCAGACGACACAGAGAGAGAGAGAGAGATATTTGATTTTGATTTTGCCCCGAGGGGCGAGTTTATTGAGCAGCGCCCCCCATCCTGTGAGGGGACAACCACTAGTAAGGCGATACATACTGCTCAAAGAGTCATTATTCCACTGAAACAACAGCATCGTCGTCTGGTTACATTCATATTTGTGTTTATAAATCAGGTTGGCATTATTCAGATGTGTTATTATAGTTTCCTCATTTAATTGTCACATGGTCTGTATAAAAAAAAAAAAAAAAAAAAGCAAGCAAGCTTGTAGTGACTAAATTATTAATTGACAGGTTGTAAATAATAGCACTACAGAACTAGTGCAATCGTATGAGGAGACTATTCATATTTTCATTACATCAATGATTATTGAGATCATAGTTAGCTGAATACATTTATTACAAAAATAGGCAATGGTATAAATACATAATTTATACATAATTTAATACAGGCGGACATAATCATGATCCGGTTCGTTGTGCACTGGGAGCTAAGGTGTCTTGAGATCGCCTCGTACCCATACACAACGAACGCATTATAGTCTGCATGGTTGATATCTAATTGAATATACTTAGTGGGTATTTCAAGAATGTCAGGGGGTAAGGAAATGTGATTTGTATATTAGAAGACTGTGATTAACGAGACGTGTAACATGTGGAGGGAGGTGGTAGAAAGAGAGGGATCTCGTTGGGGGTGGAAGTTTCGCTCCCAGGAATTTTCGTTCCTGTGGTATTTCAATAATAATAATAAAATAATAATAATAATAAGGGGACAACCACTGGTAAGGCAATACATACTGCTCAAAGAGCATTATTCTACTGTAACAACAGTATCGTCGTCTGGTGTTATTATAGTTTCCTCATTTGATTGCCACATATGCTGTATATACGTGCTCATGGAAAAAAAAAAAAAAAAAAAAGTGACTGAATTATTAATTGACAGGTAAATAATAGCACTACAAAACTAGTGCAATCATATGAGGAGGCTATTCATGTTTTCTTACATCAATGGTTATTGAGATCATAGGTAGCTGAATACAATTATTACATACAAGATGTGACTAATATTTCGAACTACATTAATTATTATGCAATAATAGTACCACAAATATATTACAATCATATGAGGGACACTTCACATTCTTCATTACATCAACGGTTATTGAGGTCATAGTTAGCTGAATACAAGAGTCACATACATAATGTGACTAATATTACCAACTACCGAAGTTATAATGGAATTATAATAATACAAATATTTTACAAAGATGAGTTACATGGTTCAAATTCTTATTACAATAATGGTTATTGAGGGGATAGTTAGCGCAATATGACCAGTGGAGAAGTTTACATGCCGATAGTAATATAATATTTAGTAGGGTGTGTGGTTATGGGAGAGAGGGAGGGGGGTTGTAGGAGGTAGAGGAATGGGTGGGAGAGGAGGAGGAGTAGGGGGGGGGGGGGAGGAGGAGGAGGTAAGGTACTCCAGGGAGGAGGAAAGTGTGAGAGGGGAGGTGTGTGAGTGTGTATGTCCCTTCTTAAACATCCTAGAGGGACCCTACCCGTCGTGACCCAGTCACCAGACCCCAGCCAATGCCTTCTCTATACATAATTATGTATAGAGAAGGCATTGCCCCAGCACCCAAAACACACAGCCACACAGATTCGAGAGAGGGTGAGGGTGTGTGTGTGTGGTAGAGAGAGTGAGGGAGAGGGTGAGGGTGTGTGTGTGTGTGTGTGTGGTAGTGTCTGTGTGTGTCAGAGAGAGAGAGAGGGTGAGGGTGTGTGTGTGTGTGTGTGTGTGTGTGGTAGTGTCTGTGTGTGTGAGAGAGAGAGAGAGAGATAGGGTGTGTGTGGTAGTGTCTGTGTGTGTGAGAGAGAGAGGGTGAGGGTGTGTGTGTGTGTGAGAGAGAGGGAGAGGGTGTGTGTGTGTGTGGTAGTGTCTGTGTGTGTGTGACAGAGAGAGAGAGAGGGTGAGGGTGTGTGTGTGAGAGGGAGAGGGTGTGTATGTGTGTGGTAGTGTTTGTGTGTGTGAGAGAGGGAGAGGGTGTGTGTGTGTGTGGTAGTGTCTGTGTGTGAGAGAGAGAGAGAGGGTGAGGGTGTGTGTGTGTGGTGTGTGTGTAGTGTGTGTGTGTGTGTGTGAGAGAGAGGGTGAGGGTGTGTGGTAGTGTCAGTGTGTGTGAGAGAGAGAGAGGGTGAGGGTGTGTGTGTGTGGTAGTGTCTGTGTGAGAGAGAGAGAGGGAGAGGGTGTGTGTGTGTGTGTGGTAGTGTCTGTGTGAGAGAGAGAGAGAGAGAGGGTGAGGGTGTGTGTGTGTGTGGTAGTGTCTGTGTGTGTGAGAGGGAGAGGGTGTGTGTGTGTGTGGTAGTGTCTGTGTGTGTGAGAGGGAGAGGGTGTGTGTGTGAGAGAGAGAGAGAGTACAAAGGAAATCAAGCAACAACAGATCTAGTGACCCTTCTAGGCTGCTTGTCCTCCAAAACACTGAGGATCAAGTGTCCAAACAGTGGTTTAGAGTGGGTAAGGGAACATTGGAAAGGGAACTACTGCCCTGCCACTAACGTGGCAGGACTAGGAAGTTAGTAGGGGACATATGGGTTAGTAACTGAGGGGAGGATAAAGTTATTCATTTACAAACGCAGTCAGTCGCGGGTTTGATGTGAGATATTTGTCTAGGCGGAATTTAAATGAATCAACGGTGCTGCAGTCTATAACGTCTCGGGGAAGCCCATTCCACAAGTTGACAACTCGATTGAAGAAGAAGAAATTCTTAGATTCGTGCGAGTTAAAAGATTTACCAATAATTTTGCAACCGTTTCCCCGCGTGTAATTAGATTGGTCGATAGTGAATTACTTACTACAGTTCATATTGTCGATGCCTTTGATGATTTTGAACACTTGAATTAAGTCGCCTCTTAATCTGCGCTGGGTTAAAGGAAATAGATTTAATTCTCTAAGACGCTCTTCGTATGGTTTGTTCTTTAGGCTAGGTATCATTTTGGTAACTCTACGTTGAACTCGTTCTAGCTTGTTTATATCTTTTTGGTAATAAGGGCACCAGGATTGAACGCAGTATTCCAGAAGAGGGCGGACTAAGGAATTGTAAAGGGTTAGGATAACTTCTTTGGATTTATGCTCAAATGACCTGCCTATAAAGCCAATTATTTTGTTTGCCTTCTTAACAACTTCTGAACATTGTTGACTCGGTTTTAGGTTACTCGATATTGTTACTCCCAGATCAGTTTCTCTGTTTACATTCTTAAGCTGAGTGCCATTCATCGAATAGTTTGCTTTCTCATTTAGGTATCCGACATGTAGTACTTTACATTTATCCGCATTGAAACTCATTTGCCAAATTTGGGCCCAACATGACAATTTATCTAGATTGTGTTGCATATCGTCAACTTGTTCTTTTGAGAGTACGTTATTTGCAATTTTTGTATCGTCAGCAAATTTTGAGATTGTGCAGGTGAGACCCTCATCTATGTCGTTGATGTAAATTAGAAAGATAATTGGTCCTAGTACCGATCCCTGGGGTACCCCGCTACTTACATTGCTCCATTTAGATGCCTTACCGTTTATGACTACTCTTTGCTTTCTGTTGCTGAGCCAATTTTCTATCCATTTCAACACACCGTCTTGTATTCCATGCGCTTTTAGTTTTAGCAGTAAACGTTTGTGGGGAACTTTGTCAAAGGCCTTTTGAAAATCAAGGTATATATTATCTACAGCTTTACTCTCATCGTAGAGGTTGAGGATATCGTGGAAGAAGTCTAAGAGGTTTGTTAAACAGGAACGTTTTTTACGAAAGCCGTGTTGAGTATCTTTAAGTATGTTATTTTCCTCTAAGTTATTTACGAGTCTGTCTCGTATGACCGTTTCTAGCATTTTACATACAACTGAGAGAGAGAGAGAGAGGGTGATGGAGAGGGTGAGGGTGAGGGTGAGGGTGGCGGAGAGGGTGAGGGTGTGTGTGTGTGTGGTAGTGTCTGTGTGTGTGAGAGAGGGAGAGGGTGTGTGTGTGTGTGAGAGGGAGAGGGGGTGTGTGTGAGAGAGAGAGGGAGAGAGGGTGTGTGTGTGTGTGGTAGTGTCTGTGTGTGTGAGAGAGAGAGAGGGTGAGGGCGTGTGTGTGGTAGTGTCTGTGTGAGAGAGAGAGGGTGAGGGTGTGTGTGTGTGGTAGTGTCTGTGTGTGTGAGAGGGAGAGGGTGTGTGTGTGAGAGAGGGTGAGGGGTGTGTGTGGTAGTGTCTGTGTGTGTGAGAGAGAGGGAGAGGGTGTGTGTGTGTGTGGTAGTGTCTGTGTGTGTGAGATAGAGAGAGAGAGGGTGAGGGTGTGTGTGTGTGTGGTAGTGTCTGTGTGTGTGAGAGAGAGAGAAAGAGAAAGTGTGTGTGTGTGTGTGTGTAGCTAGAACAACCAACCCAGCACACTACACTGTCGCTGTATAATTGTGTTGGTTTAACCCCCCCAATAGTTCGGTTACCAGGCCGGAACTGTCGACCCATCAGTAAACAGGCTAAATGACAATGGACAACACATTCTTAACCCCTTCTGTACCGGCGACGTCTTTCTTATTTGATCTCAGCTACATTTATATGGTTTTATGAAGCTTAGGAAGGATATATGGTAGGTAAAAGGATTAATTGAGATAGTCTGTAGCCTTTTAATTGGTTGACATCGTTCCTAAGCTGAATAAAGTCCTCGGTTAATGGCAGATTTGTATTTGTTTATTCATTAACTTATTTATATATTATGTTCTTTAGTTTTATCCACAGACTTCCATCAAACTTAAGAAATACCCACAAGACACCCCATCAAGATACATTTTTACATTTTTCGGTAGAAAAATGTCCCGGCCTGGTTCCTCCTAAATTACAGGCTCGCTCTGGAAAAAATCGACACCTACAATGGCACAACAGTTCATAAAATCGCCAATCTAGTGGAGCCAACGTCTTAAAATATAAAAACAAACAATAGGGCTAAGCATTATGGGGAAGGGGTTCTAGAAAAAAACAAACCTCCCCTTAAGGAGAAGTACAGAGAGAGAGAGAGAGAGAGCGAGAGAGCGAGAGAGACAGAGAGAGAGAGAGAGCAAGTGTGAGTTAGTTACAAGGAATAGTTAGTATCTCAAAGACCTTGCAGTCCATTCCGGGAAGATATACTGCGAAGATCTTGACACCCAATGCTATCTACTCTCTTCTGGAATTGCTCTGCTGAATTACTATTTTCACCTTCTGCGGGAAGTTTGTTCCAGGTAGAACAGATCTGACATGTGCAATAGTCTCCACATATAATAGTGCTGAACCTCTTCCATTCTACCTTCCAGCGATGGTTGTGGATATAGTTGTAATTGTTGTTTAAGCCACCCCACCTCGCTTTGTTCTCTTTCTCTCCCTCTCTCTTTGGCTTGTATCCATTCCAACACATTCAGCCTACTGTTTTAAGACGTTTACCCCCATCCAGGTGTCAATATTTTCCTGGCAAGCGGTAGCGAGCTATATTTTTGTTTTGACAGCAAGCTAAATTTGTAAATTTTTCGATAGAAACATTTCTCCGGCGAAGCCGGATTTCTCCATACAATTCTGGCTCGCTATCGCTCGCCAGGAAGAAATTGACACCTGGATGGGGATAAACGTCTTAACACAGTTGGCTGAATGGGGCCGAATGGATACAAGCCAGAGAAAGAAAGAATAGGAGAGAAAGAGAAAAAAGCAGGTGACCCCCCTTAAGACGAGTATTGCACCCTGATTATAATAGTACACGGTAAACATTGAACATGGTCAAATTAGAACACGGAAACAATTGAAACGTATATCGTGTGTATCATCTCTCATATAATTACTTTATTGGATTATATTATCATTGTTTTTAGTATGCTCCCTAGACTTCTATCAAGCTTTAAAAAATAACCCTAAAAACCCGCTTCGAGATAAATGTGTACATTGTTTCGGTTCCTCCAAAACTACAAGCTCGCTATTGCTCGCCAGGAAACATGTCGACACCTAAACGGCACGAAAGTTTTGATGAATACCTTTTATTGAACTTGACTTAAAACCAATAGAGTTTGATGTACGGTGATGATGATTATGCTGACGATACCGCTGCTGGTGATTGTGATGATGAACACCTTTTATGAAATCTTAAAACCAATAGAGTTTGATGTACGGTGATGATGATTATGCTGACGATACCGCTGCTGGTGATGATTGTGATGATGAATACCTTTTATTGAACTTGACTTAAAACCAATAGAGTTTGATGTACGGTGATGATGATTATGCTGACGATACCGCTGCTGGTGATGATTGTGATGATGAATACTTTTAGTGAACTTGACTTAAAACCAATAGAGTTTGATGTACGGTGATGATGATTATGCTGACGATACCGCTGCTGGTGATGATTGTGATGATGAATACCTTTTATTGAACTTGACTTAAAACCAATAGAGTTTGATGTACGGTGATGATGATTATGCTGACGATACCGCTGCTGGTGATGATTGTGATGATGAATACCTTTTATTGAACTTGACTTAAAACCAATAGAGTTTGATGTACGGTGATGATGATTATGCTGACGATACCGCTGCTGGTGATGATTGTGATGATGAATACCTTTTATTGAACTTGACTTAAAACCAATAGAGTTTGATGTACGGTGATGATGATTATGCTGACGATACCGCTGCTGGTGATGATTGTGATGATGAATACCTTTTATTGAACTTGACTTGTGAAAGATCACAAATAATTAATAACATAAGGGAAAAAGAAAAAAAGAAAAGTTGACCGAGCGGAGCCACTCACCCGTATAATCTCCCTCTGACATTACAAGTACGTTAGGACCCAAAGCCCTGTTGTTGCTTGTCCTCCTTTGTGTTGGTGTGAAGGTTTGGGGGAGCAGCAGGAACCACGGCCATCGGAGCCACAATTGTTAGGAGGGGGTCGACCTGGACTAACCTGTCTCTGTTTGGGGGGGGGGGGGAATTGTTATTTCATTGTCTGTTGTTGTTGGGCCTCTTACGTGTCTGTCCCCTAATGGCGTCCGCGTCATTGTGTGCCTGTCTGTCGGTCTGTCTGTCTATCTATCTGTCTGTCTATCTATCCATCTATCTACCTGTCTGTCTGCCTGTCTCTAGCTATCTATCTATTTCTCTCTCTCTCTCTCTCTCTCTATCTATCTATCTATCTATTAAGGTACACTAGTAGTGGGTCAAATGTGTATTCCTGTTTCATTGATTTTACTAAAGCCTTTGATGAAGTTAATAATTTTAAACTTTTCAATAAGCTTTTAGCAATGAATATTCCAATTTTTATTATAAATATATTGTTTTATTTTTACCGACATCAGGCTGTAATGGTTAAATATGAAGGTACTTTTTCTAAGAAATAGGCAACAAGGAATGGAGTTAGACAAGGAGGTGTGCTATCACCATTATTGTTTTCTATATACATTGACTCTATCTTATATGAACTGACTACATGTAAACAAGGGTGCAGTCTTGACTACATGTAAACAAGGGTGCAGTCTTGACTACATGTAAACAAGGGTGCAGTCTTGACTACATGTAAACAAGGGTGCAGTCTTGACTACATGTAAACAAGGGTGCAGTCTTGACTACATGTAAACAAGGGTGCAGTCTTGACTACATGTAAACAAGGGTGCAGTCTTGACTACATGTAAACAAGGGTGCAGTCTTGACTACATGTAAACAAGGGTGCAGTCTTGACTACATGTAAACAAGGGTGCAGTCTTGACTACATGTAAACAAGGGTGCAGTCTTGACTACATGTAAACAAGGGTGCAGTCTTGACTACATGTAAACAAGGGTGCAGTCTTGACTACATGTAAACAAGGGTGCAGTCTTGACTACATGTAAACAAGGGTGCAGTCTTGACTACATGTAAACAAGGGTGCAGTCTTGACTACATGTAAACAAGGGTGCAGTCTTGACTACATGTAAACAAGGGTGCAGTCTTGTAATATATTTGCCTATGCAGATGACCTTGTATTAATGGCTCCATCAGCTAAAAGTTTACAATATTTGATAGATAAAGTACAAGTGTCATCAACATCATTATATTTAACAATTAACGAGAGTAAGACAGTCTGTATGTTTTTTAAATGCAATAACGATCGTACAGTAGGTCCTGAAATATATTTGAATGGTAACATTTTAAACTCTGTTGCTGACCATAAATATCTTGGTTTTATTATTGATAGCAATCTGTATAATGATAAAGACATAGTTAGAGGTAGAAATAAATTTTATAATGAATTTAATTGTATTTTAAGGAAGTTCGGCACAATTGATTTTAATGTGTTTATATATCTTTTTCAAAGTTACTGTTTGAATGTTTATGGGTCTGAACTGTGGTTTTTCAACAAGAAGTGTTACATTGCTCTTAAACAATTTGCAGTTGGGTACCATAAAGCCATAAAGAAAATATTGAATGTGAAGTATTGGGAGAGCAACCATTATGCATGTTATATGTGTGGCCTGATGACATTTAAGCATTATCTTAACTGGATAAAAATTAGATATGTCCATAGAACTCTCATGAATCCATGTACCTTTGTTAGTAAAAACATTATATATTTCAAACAAAGATCATTTATTGTTAAAGACGTGGAGAAAACATTGATGGATGTATATGGATTTATTGTTAAAGACGTGGAGAAAACATTGATGGATGTATATGGATTTATTGTTAAAGACGTGTAGAAAACATTGATGGATGTATATGGATTTATTGTTAAAGACGTGGAGAAAACATTGATGGATGTATATGGATTTATTGTTAAAGACGTGGAGAAAACATTGATGGATGTATATGGATTTATTGTTAAAGACGTGGAGAAAACATTGATGGATGTATATGGATTTATTGTTAAAGACGTGGAGAAAACATTGATGGATGTATATGGATTTATTGTTAAAGACGTGGAGAAAACATTGATGAATGTATATGGCTTTCAGAACTTAATTACAAATGATATTGATGCAATAAAGGCAAGAATATTTCATGTTTACTGCTTACATAAGGGTAAGGCAGGTTAGTGGATGTATTAGCCGAAAACCACTGTAGAAAAATAGTGCTAACAAGATACACAGAGGGCCTCGGAGTCGGACGGATCCTAAATTGAGTGGTCAATCCTGTAAGTCCTTCACTAAACTGGCTCGGGTTGTCCCTCTCACAGGGAATAGGTCCGCTTGGGGGCATTCTGTGTATGGCCACCCTCGTGAGGGGAGTAAGGCGTCTGGCAATATATAGATAGATATTTCATGTGCAGCATAATGAGCCCACATTGCGGTAAGGAAGGAACAATATATATATATATATATATATATATATATATATATATATATATATATATATATATATATATATATATATATATATATATTTGTTGTCTTATTTTATGAATATGTTACAGACACAATGTGTGTGAATGTATATACTGTATAATATGTGTATGTATTATTACTATTTGTTGTTTTAACCAATATGTAAAAATCATACCTTGTATCTTTTTATGAAATAAAAATATGACCGACTGACTATCTACCTGTCTGTTTGTCGATCTGTCTGTCTTCCCGTCGTCTTTAGGTTTCTCCGAGCTTGGTTTTATTGCCCTCGAATTCATCCACAGCTCGCTTCTCCCTCACTCGAGTTTGGGCTTAGGGTGTCTTTATTAGTTCATCTACCTTAAGTCTAGTCATCGATAATCATGCAAAAATGCCGTGAAACAATGCGAGAAATAACTTGCCCGTAGAAAATTGCCCGAAAAAGCGCTCGTGTGACATCGCTTATATCCACATCCCATCTCTAGCCAACAACAATAAGGACACCATTAATGTCGATCACTCATAAGTTTCCGTATTCGACGGGGAAAAATCGACACCTAAATGGCACAAAAGTTCTTAGAATTGACGAAGAAATGGGGCGAAAGGTCTAACTAAAACACCGTTCACCGTTTTCTCATTCACCAGTTTCCTTATAGATCACTTTTTTATCACGTCCATTGATCAATTCCCTACGTATAGGTCGCGGAAGAACGAAGTATTCTGGCATTTTACACATCAATTTTAGATTGAATAGAAACCTGAGACCAGCAAAGATACACGTGTTGTTTAATTCGTGTACAGTTTAATTGCTTCTTTATTAACTTTAACTATCTTCGAAAAACACTGCAAGTTCATGAGAGTTTCCTATGTGTCTGCAAAACGGATGTGTAGAGCCATTAATGCATCTTTTAAAAGACCAGACAGCAACATTAGGCGGGTTGTTGCTCTGCGCATGTCCTGAAGTACAAGTGTACCAACATGCTTGTAATTCACTCCCGTCAAATCCTATACGTAATTGACATATGCGTTACGTCACTTTGCTATTATTATTTACTGGTGTTGATCCTATTATTCTGTTGTCACATAGTTTGGTGTTTAATTATCTTTTAATGCAGTTAGATAGTTGGAGATTCGATGGGATTGTACGGAAGTGTTGCCAGCCCTGACTCCCACTCCCTCCCGCCTCCCTCACAGCTCACTCGGCAACCACCTCCCACCCTCGCCGGCTACGTTGCAAATCGTTGTGATATTTTGCTGTGCTATTCGCGGTTGTGTGTGAGTGATTCTACAGACTTTAAGGATAACTGATAGACAATAGACACAGGAGCCTAGGAGGTGTGAATAATGGCGTGTTTCTTCCTCTTCAGCCGTGGAGTGCGGGGCGATAGATGTGACATCGACGCGGCGCTACCCCTCTCGCCGACTCCCTCAAGGTACGCCATTGTTTTGCACGCTTTATTGTACTTTGATATGTTTTGTTTACGCCATCGTCCTTATGTTCTTGTAACTTTAAGTGAATTACAATAGCGTAATTTGTAATGGTATTTTGATAGCGAATATATTGTTGGTGATGAGGATTGTTTTGTTCTTGCTGTGACTGAAGGCAATCATATAAATGGAAGGCAGGTGCTAGATTCCCAAACGTTTGTTAATTTGTTTTATGTTGTTGTTGTTGTTTCCCAAGCTGCCTGGCCGAACAGCCCCAAGGCCCCAAGTAAGGCCAAGGCCATAACCGAGCGCGGTATATATTAAGCAAACCACCCACCAATTTTCCTGACAATTTTGAAATGCATGTTGGAATCCCTATAAACTGTACTTCATTTTTATGTAAGCTTGATAATTTGGAAAAATCGATTAAGGGAGAAAATTAACATTGAAAATGATGTGTAAAAAAGTCTCCCATAAACGGCGGCCCGCTATGTTATTGTAGTTTGCGGCCTAATTTCGTCTGTTAATTCACTTTCTCCTTAATTGGACCCCCTATGAAGTACAACAGATTATGATGACAAAAGTGACGGGTGTTTAGAGGGGGCACAGCTCCCCCTTCAACATATTACGTGTCTCACAGTACCTTCTATTATATAAACAACCCAAGAATTTTCACAGATATTTTAAATTTCATTTAGGATGTAATATAACCTATACTCCATGTTAAAATAAGTGTCAACCCTCGAAAAATTCTATTAACGGAGATACAGAACCTAGAACCTGTAACGATATTTGTCCAGGGTTCACCTCCCCATAGACGGCACACAACACGACTCGGCGGACCTCTTTCTCCCTGCCTTTCAGTCTAATTAACTCTAGGAATTTACCTAATTTTCTATCCCATGTACTATCCAATCAGCGGGGGTGTGGGGGCGGCAGCCCCCACCCATAATACTAGGTTAGGTTAGGTAAGGTTGGTAGGTTAGGCTAAAATCTTTAATGTTGCTTAATTGTTGGATAATGAGCTTACTGGGTAAGTTCATTTTCTATCCCATGTATCATCCAACAACTTTTGCCAAAACTTTATTTTTGTTTTTTTTCATTTTGGGGGTTTCTTAAGTTGAAAAACAAGAAAACCGAAGCCAACTTCTTTTTTGCACTTGCTGTCTTTTATGCAGCTGAAAAATCTTAAAATCCGAGCCAACTTTTGCCAAAACTTGGCTCGGGTTTTTTCATTTTGGGGTTTTCTCAAGTTGAAAAACAACAAAACCCGAGCCAACTTTCATCATAAAAGACATTATATCGCCTTTATATGTCTTTAACCCCACATTTTCCCTGATCTTCATAGCCCTCCCCACTATCGGGCGCCGTGTCTTAACACCTTACGAGCGGCCTATGCGGTTTATTTATGTGTACCGCCCAGCGGGGTGTTTTTAGCCAAAATAGGGCTGTTTACGTGATCATTTTCATGCCTAAATAAGACCCAGAACGTAAAACAAGTACCTATCCCTGAAAGGGCATAAACAGAGCTTTCGAATGACACCATAACGATCCTTGTATGATGGATAGTTTTCTTGCAATAACCGTGCAACGCGAGTGCAAAAAGCAGGTAATTCGGTACTTTCGGTACATAATTGAGTATGTAGCGAGTGAGAGAGGGAGGAGGGAGCTGAGATTTGTGTCAGTAGGTTCGCCGCGGTGGTCTGGAGCAGTCATACGCTCGCTAGTCTCCTGCCACCACTTGTCTCTCTCTCTCAGCCACATTACGTGCTGAAATTGCCACTCGAGTTATGTCGAGCGCCGCCACATAGTCCAGCTTTATTTAACTCGACTTAAGTGGTGGGCCGCTTTTTAAGGGTTAAGATCGTTGGATAAAGGGGAAAACGATTTTTGCGGAAGTTGAAACTAATGTCAATCACTATATATTGATGCAAATAAACTAAATCTAAAAAAAAAATAATGAAAATCATTGGTGGGTGGTTTCCTTAATATTTTCCCCGAGCGCCCCCACAGAACCCTCCCTGCCGACCACAATAAAGCCTGGTTGACCGAAGCCACTCCATGGCGGGGAGCTGAGAGGGTGCATAAACGCCCGGGAAACCAAAGCCCCACCCAGGGCCCTGTGCCCCTCAGCAATTATGAAGAGAAAGTTGAGGGGCAAAGGAATAATGTGACGCTTTGCACGTTCATCTTAATGTACGGTTTCTTATCAAATTATTAATATTGTGGATCTTAATTTGCATATTGAGGTATTCTTGAAGCTCCATCTATCGGTGGAAATAAACGTTATTATTATTATCACTACTTGGCAACCTTACTCGCCACATCTTCGCCTCCACTCCCCAAATCCCACCAGTCCACCACTCCTTCCCTCCCCGCCTCCCACTTACTCCCTACACACATGCACCGCCGGCGGCCGCCCCCCCCCCCCCCCCCCCTCACCTCACCTCACCCCACCCCACCCCACCCCACCCTCAAACATCCCTCCGCCTCCCACCTCACCCTCCCACTTCTCACTGCTACTGCCTCCCACACCCCACTGCCCCTCTCCTCCCACCTCACCCTCACACCGGCTCTCTCCTCACCCTCACACCCTCTCTCTCCTCACACGCATCTCTCTGCCTTCCACCTACATCCCTCCCATCCACATCCCACACATCCCTCTATCTCCCACCTCACCCAACACATCCCTCTTACTCCCACCTCACCTCCACACATCCCTCTGCCTCCCACCTCACCTCCACACATCCCTCTGCCTCCCACGTGCTCTCATCATCCTCCTGCTTTCCTCCCTCCTTCCTCCTTCATTCCTTCCTTCCCCTCCCTCCTTTCCCCCCCCCCACATCATCCCCTACTTGTTTCCATTCCCACCCTCCCCTCCCCACCTTCCCTCATTTCTACCATTCCCACCTTCCCCTCCTTCCTTTCCTACCATCTCTCCTCCCTTACTTCTTATATTAACTTCCCCCCTTCCCCTCCCTCCTTCCCCTTCTACCCTCCCTCCTTCCCTTCTCACTCTTCCTCCCTCCCCTCCCTCCATTCCCATCCTCCTTTATTCCCCACTATCCTTCTCTCCTCCCCATTCTCTTTCCTGCCTCCTTGCCGTCCCAGCACCCTACCTTCCTCACCCTTCCTTCCCACCTTCTCCTCCCTCCTTCCCATCCCACCTTCTACCCCCTCCTCTCAATTCCCTTTCCTCCCTCCTTGCCGTCCCACCTACCCCTCCTCACCTTCTACCCCTCCTTGCGCCCACCATCCCTTCTCCTCATCCCTCCTCCTCCCCACCACACTTCTCCCCACCCAACAAATTAATTTCTCCCGGGAACATTAGCGGCCTCTTTTTGCTTGCGGGTTAACACACGCTCATTATTCCCTCGACTCTCCTCAATTTGGCTTGTGAGCTGTTTATTGAGGTATCACTTCGTTATTTTATATCTATCTATCTATATCTATATCTATCTAATAGTATCTACAGTATATATCTATCTCTCTAGCTGTAATACTCACTACTTTAATAGCACGGAATAAATGCCAAGTTACTTCATAGGCTGCCGCACACTCCATACCTTTAAAAAATTGCCTACACAAATATTTCGGTTCATTCCTTGACTACCTTCGTTTGTCCCCGAGCATTGTACTTTCTATCACAGGTCATACAGGTCATTAAGGGGTGAAGGAGGGGGGGCGGGGGGATTCTGGACCCATTTTCCCCTCATGTTAGGCCCATTTAGCTTGTTTAAGATTTTAAGACATTCGCCCCACTAGTTTGGCGATTTTAAGACCTTTCGTGCCATTGAGATATCGATTTTTGTCCTGGCGAGCATGTAAATGTCAATGGACATTTTTTATTCGGCCAAACTTCTAATACTAGTGTGTTTGTAAGCTCTGAATTGTGACCATAGCATGACCTTGCTCCCCGTCTCACTAAAGTATTGGCAACTTCCTCCTTACGCTATCCTTACCCTATCGATATTCAGCCACGAGAGGTTCTGCTATTGCTTTCTTTCCTTATCAATCCTATGTAAGACTCAAGGTACAGTCAAAAGCGTAAATGGCGGCTCACCCATTTGAATCAGTATCAAACACAAACGAGACAATACAATTTTATTTTATATAGCCCAGATGCTTCAAGATTTGGCTTTAACCCCTTCTGTACCGGCGAAGTGTATTTCAATTTTATTCTAGCTATATTTAGACGATTTTGTGCAATATATGAAGGATTTGTGGTAGTAAAAATGGTTAAGTGAGATATTTCAAAGGCTGTTAGTTGCTGGAGGCCCATTTTAAATTGATGTAAATCACCTAAAAGTAACCAGAGTAAAGTTAAAAGGACATCATCGGTACTGAAGGTGTTAAAGATTTAAAGATTGGAATGGGTGTAACTTTATTATATGCGTCTTGTGGATTACTATATTATATTTTATTATTATTTGGGATTTTGCTTGGTTTTGCCATTTTCGAGCAATGTATTTTAGTTTGCCCCCTAGGCTAACAAAGAGGCCTTCCCAGACTTCTTTTAAACTAAACAAAATTCCCACCTACCTTCAAGGTAAATCTATGTTTTTTTTGTTTTTTTTCGTTTTTTCCAATAGAAAATATCCCAGCCGAAGACAGATTTCTTCTTAGTTACAGGCTCGCTATCCTTCTCCCAGACAAAAATTGACGCCTGAACGGGGTCAAGCGTCTAAGTTTAAATTTCTTTTAATACCACGAATTTTGTTTGATATATTTGAAGATAATTATGGAATCTATATGCTCTAAAGAATACATGAAAATATGTTTTAACCCTCGGCAAAACCTAATAAAAAACAAAAATACGGTACTGAAATGTCTATTTGATAACAAGATTGTCAAAATCTCCTATAGACGGCACCGATGTGTATACTCGCCAAACACTTACTACCTGGTATGTAGGAGTTAGTATTGTATCCCACGTGCTGGATACTATGTGTATACTCGCCAAACACTTACTACCTGGTATGTAGGAGTTAGTATTGTATCCCACGTGCTGGATACTACCTGGTATGTAAGGGTTAGTATTGTATCCCACGTGCTGGATACTATGAACACATACTAGGTGAAAGGTGAAGGTTAGTCTTGCATCCCACATACTAGGTCTAGGTTAGGTTAGGTTCGGTTCTTTGGTTAGGTTAATGACAAAGGATCAGGTGGTAGGTATGGAATAAACTATTCACTAGGAACACATATTACCGGGTAGGTAAGGGTTAGTATTGTATCCCACATACTAGGTACTATAGTGCCATGTACTAGCTGGTGGGTAAGGGTTAGTTTTGTATTCCACGTACACGGTACTACAAAGCCTACTACCTGGTAGGTAAGGGTTGGTATTGTATCCAACGGCCTAGTTCTAGGTTAGGCTCGGTTACTTGGTTATTTTACTTTTAAAAATCACAAAACCCGAGCCAAGTTTTGCCACAAGTTGAGCCGGCTCGGCTTTTCCAAATTTTGGGTGTTAAGAGTTTCAAATTATTAAACACTGGATCCAGGTTTCGTTTCAATACCTTATTATCGCCCTTTTACCCTGCAATATCCCTGATCTTCATAGCCCCCCCCCCCCCCCAACTGTTGAGAGGCGTTTCTTTACATCGATCGATAATGGGGGAAACAGGTTTTTCCGAGATTTCTAATTAACTACAAACACTATATATTGATGCAAATGAACAACACATAAATAAAACAACACTGTGAAATATCGTGGTATAAAAATATATATTTTCCGCGTCTTATTATCACCAAAATACCGGTGAAACACTTCTTGAAATACCCAAACTAATTGAGCGAAATAGGGGAGGGTCAAAAATCTCTCCCTTGGACCAAATAGGATTAAAGGCCACTGTGCCTGCACCAAACTTTACCCCTGCCTCACCCGCAGTTTTGTTCTCCTCTCCCCCGGGTGAGTTACCGCAGCGCTACGTTATGTTATCATTACCGCACACCACCCACGATTAATAACGGGTAGCCGTGTTGGATGGGTCCCGTGATTGTGATGGAAGGGCGGGTTGGGGTCAGAAAGGTAGGGAGGGGTGGCGGGTGAGACAGTAGGGAGGGTGGAGGTGAGAAGGTAGGGAGGGTGGGGGTGAGAAGGTAGGGAGGGGATGTGGGTGAGAAGGTAGGGAGGGGATGTGGGTGAGAAGGTAGGGAGGGGGTGTGGGTGAGAAGGTAGGGAGGGGGTGTGGGTGAGACGGTAGGGAGGGTGGGGGTAAGAAGGTAGGGAGGGGTAGGGGGGAGAAGGTAGGGAGGGTTGGAGGTCAGAAGGTAGGGAGGGATGGAGGTGAGAAGGTAGGGAGGGGGTGTGGGTGAGACAGTAGGGGGGGGGTGTGGGTGAGAAGGTAGGGAGGGGTGGGGGTGAGAAGGTAGGGAGGGGTGGAGGTGAGACGGTAGGGAGGGTGGGGGTAAGAAGGTAGGGAGGGTAGTGGTGGAATTTGAAGGGTTGTTGGGGACGCTGGTGTTATTTGGAATTTTAGTGTTGCAGACATTTTGATAGTGAATGAATGGTTGTCAGTAACCTGGCTTCTGTTTTTATTTCCTCCGTCAACAAAGTTGGACGGGGGTTATGTTTTCGCCTCTGTCTAAGCAAGATTTCTCACAAAGTTATGAACCGATTTTCCCTCAGTTATCAGGATGGAGAGCCCATACTTGGCATGCATACTAAGGAGGTGCCAGGATAGGTTTTAAGTGTTGGGGGGGGGGGGACACAGCCCCCCCCCCCCCTACTCCCTCAGTTTTCAAGATGAAGATCCAATACTTGGCATGCATACTATGAGAGTGCCAGGATTTGTTATAAGTGTGTGTGTGTGGGGGGTCAGAGCCACCCCCCTACTCCCTCAGTTTTCAGGATGGAGAACCTATACTTGGTATGCATACTATGGGTGTGCCAGAAGAGGTTTTCCCAACTCCCTCAGTTTTTAAGATGGAGAGCCCATAGTTGGCATACATACTAAGGTGGTTTTAAGCGAAATTTCTTTTGTCCCTCTCACCCCCCGGGGTGAGAAGGTAGGATCACCCCAATATAGACAGCTCATATACTGTTGATATAGGTTAAGTGCACACACAACATATATACAGAGTGTACACATGCCTTAATCATATTGCAACATACACACATGTACTTTCAGGGCAATACCATCATTGTTTAATATCCCATGATAATATACCGTACTCTGTAGTATCGGCAGCGTTGCACCAAATATATCCGGCACCGCTGCACATGTTTTCATCAGTAACATCCGGTCGGCACTCAGCATAACAGTGCCACCCCAGCTCTGTATATCTTTGGCTAATAAGAACCTATAAACTTTTCTCTGGACTTTTATTCTACATCCTTGTGCAAGAAAGGATTATCAAGGTTGTTGTAGCTTCACATGACAACCATACATGGCGCAGTGTGTTAATACAGCCAGGAGATACGAGCCAAGACCGGATTCTCAGCCAGCCATCTTGCAAGACCTCACCTCTCCAGCCCTGGATATATTATTGTGCAGTGCTTTATAGTGCAGTGAAGTACTTAAGAGTGTAGTGCAGTGCCTTTATTATATGTCCCATGTCATTTGTGCCCATTCCCAACTTGCTGTGAGGGTTATAGCCGCCGAAACAGAGCTGGACAAGAGCTAGGAGCAGCATACCCTCCCTCTCTGACGGCTCCAGCCACACTGAACTCTGCAGCTAAGCTACCACCCTCACGCCCTCCAGCTGTGCCGGTACATGCGCGCACGGACACACGCACATCGCTGCCAAGTCAACACGGTGGTGCCAAGCCTACCGCACTCACTCACTCACTCACTCTCTCTAGCACAGATAATTTCTCTCACTATTAAATAAACTGTTCCAGTTGTACTGCACATTTTCATCGTTCCTGCAAGACTACAGTGTGTCAGCTATCAACCAATTATGGAGGGAGATGAGCAGATTCATGGGGAGCCCAGAGACACCCCACACGACCATACTGGGGAGGGAGATAATGGTGGAGATAGTGGTGGAGATAGTGGTGGAGATAATGATGGAGATACTGTTGGAGTTGCTGGTAAGGGGTACCAGTCAGTTCATTCCACTCCAACCTCTCCTCCTCTCACCACCCCTCATTTTACTCCACCTCCCCTACCTCCCCCCACTTTACCTCCCCTACACTATAGGGGGATGCCACCCCTGTCACCACACCCTGCAAGTCTACAACCTACCACAAGTGCAGACCTCCTTCAGCTCATACAGTATATGGAGCAATGCAGACAACGGGACGACTATACCAGAAGACAGGAGGAGGACCGCAGAAGACAGGAGGAGGACCGCAGACAACAGGAGGAGGACTACAGGAGACAGGAGGAGGAAACAAGACGACGCACGGAGGAGGACTACAGGAGACAGATGGACGATGCCAAGTTCTCCGCCCTTGTCCAGGCTCTGGCCCACATTACCCCACCTGCCGCCGCACCTACACCTACCTCAACGGGGACAACACCCAATTCCACAACATCCTCCACCCCTACAGCTCCACCTCCACCACAGAAGGCTATCACCCAGAACCCGCCGCCCCTTCGTGCTGATGCCACCTTCCAGGTTTTCAGAGAATGGAGGCGTCGGTGGGACGATTACTCTATTATGGTAGACTTATCTAAATTACCGAGGGAGAAACAACTGATCCAGATGCGGATGTGCTTAACCCTGGAGACACAGCGGCTTTTGGAGCACACCTTAAGCATACCCCCTGACACCGACAAGACCGTTGATGCAGTCCTCGATGCACTTCAGGAGCACATCAAGAATTCTCGCAATGAAGCTCTCCGTCGCAGGGACCTGTTCAGTTGCAAGCATAAACAGGGCGAGTCATTCAACAACTTCTACGTCCGCCTCTGCCACATCGCCGAAGAAATTGACGTCTGTCCAGGGAACTCTTCAGCCTGCAAGGAGACCCAACTCAGGATGGTCATTCTGATGGGTATACATGACGAAGAACTTGTACAGAAGCTGCTTTCCCTCGACGCCACCCCTTCATTACAGGACATCGTCAACACTTGCCGTTCCTACGAGGCCACTCGAAGCGCTACGTCAGCCATACGTGCCCCACCGTCCCAGGTTAACGCCGTGTCAGTGTACAAGCAGAACAAGCAAGTTAAGCAACGCGACAAGTTCTCCACATCGCAACAGTCCTTGGCGTCGGATGCCGCCTGCCAGCGTTGTGCTCGCCGGCACGACAAGAACAAGTGCCCGGCTGAAGAATACACCTGCACTAACTGCGGCCGTCGTGGTCATAAGCCTAGGACTCCTGCTTGCCCTGCAGCCACCGCCCAGTGTCGTCGCTGCAACCATATGGGCCACTACGACAAATGCTGCAGATCTTCCAAGACGCCCGCCACACAGGACAACGACGCTTCCTCCCACAACAAGTCTACAGCAAAGAAGACCACAAGTTGCCGACGTGTGGGATCACCTGTTCAGGCACCCACACTGACATCCGTGAGTCTCACCTACAGCGGCACCACTAGAAAACTCCACATGCTTCCTGACACAGGTGCAGACATCACAGTGATCGGCCGACGACACCTCGACATACTTCGGATTCCTCTCAGCAGCCTACGACCTCCGCCTCCGACAACAACGCTCAACGCGGATGGCTCTGCAATGGCTCCTGCTTTGGGGACGTTTCATGCACAACTCACCATCAGCAAACGCTCCTGTTCGGCCACAATCCAAGTCCGCGAGGGTGTTCAGACGCCGCTTCTGTCCAAACGCCACTGTCAAGCATTGGCCATCATCTCAGCAGAATTCCCCAAGCCAATTCTACAGGTTAAACACATCTACAGGTGTAAGGAGCTACCCTTCACAGCCACCACGTCACCTGCACAAGCCAAGGAGTTCTTTCTTCGAGAGTTCAAGGACGTGTTGGTCTCCAAGGAGGATCTCCAGACAGCTCCACTCAAGCCTATGAAGGGTCCCCCAATGCGGATCCACCTCAAGGACGATGCCGTGCCTTTTGCCATCTACACCCCGCGGCAGATCCCCTTTGCTTTCAGGGACAAAGTTAAGCAGGAGCTGGACTCGATAGTGGCACAAGGTATCATCAAACCGGCCGGCGATGAACCTTCAGAGTGGTGCCACCCCCTCGTCGTCGTCGCCAAGCCCAACGCCGAAGTTCGCCTCACCGTAGACCTCACCAAGCTCAACTGCCAAGTTTCCCGCCCAGCCCACCCCTCACCGACGCCTTTCGAAGCGATCCGCAATGTGGCCCCGCAGGCGAAATTCTTCACGACGGCAGACGCCCTGAGTGGATATTGGCAAATGGAACTTGCGGAGGAGGACCAGCATCTCACAACTTTCATCACTCCTTATGACCGTTTCCAACACTGTAGAGGTCCAATGGGTTTCGCTGCGACAGGTGACGCCTTCTGCCTTCGCTGTGATAGGGCCCTCCAAGGGGTGCAAAATTGTGCCAAGGTTGTCGACGACGTGCTGCTCTACGACGAGGACTTCAACACACATCTTCAGCGTATCCATGAAGTGCTCATACGGTGCCGCGACAGTGGGATCACACTCAACAAGGACAAGTTCGTGGTCGCCGCACCCAGTGTGAACTTCTGTGGGTACACGCTCTCAGGTGAGGGCATCTCGGCTGACCCTGGCAAAGTCGGAGCGATCAGGGACTTCCCGACATCAGCCAACATCACCGACCTTCGCTCCTTCATGGGTTTGGTGAACCAGCTGGCGGAGTTCACCCCCGACATCGCCACTGCCGCTCAGCCCCTGCGCCCCCTGATGAGCCCGAAGAGGTCGTTTATGTGGACCTCTGACCATGATGAGGCTTTCCGCCGGGTCAAGGCTGCCCTGCTCAGTCCACCAGTCCTGGCCCCATTCGACCCTTCCCTACCAGTGATTCTACAAACTGATGCGTCCCGCCTTAACGGTATTGGATACGCCCTCCTACAGGATCATGGCAACAACCGTCTCCGCTTAGTTCAGTGTGGCTCGAGGTTCCTAAGCGACCCCGAGTCCCGCTATGCCACCATTGAGCTGGAGATGCTAGCCGTGGTCTGGGCCATGTCCAAGTGCAAGTTCTACCTCATCGGACTGCAACACTTTACCCTCATGACGGACCATCGCCCCCTCATCCCCATCTTCAACAACTACACCCTTGATGCGGTTGAAAATCCCCGCCTCCAACGTCTGAAGGAGAAAGTCGCACCTTACCTCTTCACAGCCGTCTGGCGCGCTGGCAGGTTGCTCTGCATCCCTGATGCGTTGTCACGGGCCCCTGTCAGCCACCCGACGCCAGAGGATGAGTTAGCATGTGCCGACGCCACGGTTCACCTCAGGTCCCTCGTGACTGTCGACGCCGCCGCCACCGACGTCAACTCTCCTTCACAGGACGCAGACAGGATTCTCCAGGAACTCCGAGACGCAGCCAGAGCGGATACTGTGTACATCCGCCTGCGTGAGTGCGTTACTTCGGGTTTCCCCACCAACCGCTACGACCTGCACAACTCTCTACTCCCATTTTGGAAACTCCGAGACTACCTGTCAGTAGATGGTGAACTCGTCCTGTACGGAGCGAGGGTTGTGGTTCCTGAAGCCCTCCGCCGCCGCACCTTAGCTCGCCTGCATGATAGTCACAGAGGCGTGGAGGCCACTAAGCGTAGGGCGCGACAGGCTGTCTTTTGGCCTGGCATCAACTCGGACATCGCCAACACAGTTCAAGCTTGTGAGCCGTGTCAGGTCTTACAGCCTAGTCAGCAGCAGCAGGAACCCATGATCAACGACGACAACCCAACTAGGCCTTTCGAGTCTGTTTCAGCCGACTTCTTCGCTGTGGCGGGGAAATCCTTCCTCGTCGTAACAGACCGACTCTCAGGCTGGCCCGTTGTCGTACCCTGCAAAGGAGATACTACCGCTTCAAACACCATCAGGATCTTCTGCCGCTACTTCAGGGAAGTTGGTGTACCCCTCCGCCTACGTACAGATGGAGGCCCACAGTTTACTAGCCGTGAGTTCCGGGACTTCATGGAGCGTTGGGGAGTCAATCACTTGGTCTCTTCCCCACACTACCCACAATCCAACGGTCATGCCGAGTCTGCCGTCAAGTCCGTCAAACACCTCATACTGAAGACGGCTCCCTCAGGCAACATCGACTGTGAGGACTTTGACCGTGGACTGTTGGAGCTCCGCAACACCCCGAACTTCACAGGCCGCTCCCCGGCACAAATCTTGTATGGCCACCCACTACGGTCTTGTGTCCCTGCTCATCCCCAGTCCTTTGCAGCAGAGTGGCAAGCCAAGGCCGAGGACTGTGACCGCTGTGCAGCCGCCCACACTGCGCTGGTGCAGAGAAACTATGACCAGCACGCACACCCCCTTCCCAGGTTGAGAGTCGGCACCACAGTGCGGGTCCAAGACCCGACTTCTCACCGCTGGGACAAGGTTGGGGTCGTCATGGGCTGCGGCAGGTCCAGGGATTATGAGGTTCGTCTCCCCAGTGGTAAGATATATTGGCGGAACCGTCGCTTCCTCCGCCCAGTGAATTCCCCTGGTGTTGAACCCCTCCCCCATAACCCTGAGATCCCTGTGTCTTGCACGGACCCAGAAAGAGAGTCCTTCACTTCCCCCATGGCTCCACGTAGGTCTGAAAGGCTCCTAGAAAAAGAGTCGGCTCGACAACGTCTTGCGAGCTTGAAGGGGGAGGGAGGTGTTGATATAGGTTAAGTGCACACACAACATATATACAGAGTGTACACATGCCTTAATCATATTGCAACATACACACATGTACTTTCAGGGCAATACTATCATTGTTTAATATCCCATGATAATATACCGTACTCTGTAGTATCGGCAGCGTTGCACCAAATAGGTTATAGGCATGTGATAAAGAGTCGCTGGAACTCCTGTTTCATTTGCTTGGCCTCTCTTACTGATTTTCTTTGTGCCTCATTTACACTGAGAGCAATCCAGCTAGCTCTCACAAACACCTCCTCCTCCTATCCACTTCACTACACTAAACATGCACACCACACTTCATTCCTCCACACCAAAATTAAAAAAACACAAAATGATGAATTTTAGCCCAGCCTCGGAGTCCCCAGGGGGGGGGACCATAAATGCCCCCTCACCCGACCGACCATCCCCTGACGACCCCACACAATTACCTGGACCTCGGCCTGTTACTCTTTCTATTAATTTCTGCAACATTCGCGGACTTTCCTCTAACTTTCACTCTGTTGAGCACCATCTCTCCTCCTACAAACCTGATCTTCTCTTCCTCACCGAAACCCAGGTGTCTGTAGCAACATCCAGCAACCCCTTCTCTGTATCCTCCTACTTTCTCTATCCTAGTTTCAAAGCCAAAGGCGGATGTTGTGCATATGTGCACAACAAACTCACTTGCTCTCGTGTTCCCGATTTCGACTCCTCTGAATTCTCAACTTTATGGCTCAAACTTTCCTGTCATTCTCTTACTAAATATTTCTGTGCTGTCTATCTTTCCCCTAACTCTACCAACTTTCCTAAATTCTTTGACTATCTAAACTCTACAGTGGAACACATTCTATCCATTTCTCCTTTCTCAGAAATCTCCATCTTAGGAGATTTCAACGTTCACCACCGCCAATGGCTCTCCTCTCACACTACTGATCCACCTGGTGAACAAGCCTACGTCTTTTCTATCCTAAATGACCTAGAGCAGTTAGTTCAGCAACCCACCCGTATCCCGGATCGCATCGGAGATCGGCCCAACATTCTTGACCTGTTTCTAACTTCTAACCCTTCTTCTTATACTGTCGATCTTTTCTCTCCTTTGGGCTCCTCCGACCATAAACTTATCTCTGTCACCTGTCCTATCTCTCCAGTACAACCACCCGATCCTCCTAGCCGGCGACGCTTGTGGCACTTCGGCGCTGCCGACTGGGAGGCTCTTCGGCAGTACTTCTTTGATTTCCCATGGAATGATTTCTGCTTCCATGGCCGAGGACCCTCGGAGAGTGCTGAACGCATTACCGAGGTAATCCTATCGGGCATGGAAGCATACATTCCATTCTCTTTCTCTCAGACTAATGCTAAAAAATCTTGGTTTACTCACGCCTGTTCTACTGCTGTCCGCAATAAGGAGGAAGCATTCAAACGGTACCGACGCCTTAAAACTCAAGACTCTCATTCTTCATATGTTTCTGCCCGGAATCAAGCCAAATCTGTTCTTCGACTTGCCAAACACATTTCATCAATAATAAATGCACTGAACTATCCAACTCTAGCTCTTCCCAAGCTTTCTGGCATCTAGCCAAAAACCTCTCCAACAATTTCTCTTCCTCGTCTTTCCCTCCCCTTTCCCACTCTGATGGCACAACCATCACTTCTTCCTCTGACAAAGCTAAACTCTTCGCTCAAACTTTTGCTAGAAACTCCACCTTGGATGATTCCGGTGCTATTCCTCCCTCTCCGCCCTCCTCTCTTACTTATGCCTAATATCCTAATCTCTTCTAAAGATGTACTTTCTACCCTCTCTGGGCTTAACACTAATAAGGCGTACGGTCCGGACGGTGTTCCTCCTGTTGTTCTCAAAAACTGTGCTTCCGTGCTGACTCCCTGCCTAGGCAAACTCTTTCGTCTCTGTCTATCCTCTAACGTCTTCCCTTCATGCTGGAAGTTTGCTCACATTCAACCTGTCCCAAAGAAGGGTGACCGCTCTCAACCCTCCAACTATCGTCCAATTGCTCTTATCTCTTGTCTTTCTAAAGTTTTTGAAACTATTCTTGCTTCCAAATTTCTTAAGCATTTCTCTTCTCATAATCTGCTCTCAGATCGCCAGTATGGCTTCCTTAAGGGTCGCTCTACTGGTGATCTTCTTTCATATCTTACTAACTCTTGGTCATCCTCCTTTCGGGACTTCGGTGAGACTTTTTCTATTGCACTAGACATATCGAAAGCCTTCGATAGAGTCTGGCATAAATCTTTAATTTCTAAACTACCCTCCTTCGGTTTCTATCCCTCCATCTGTGCCTTTGTCTCTAATTTCCTTTCCGGCCGTTCCATAGCTGCGGTTGTGGACGGCCATTGTTCACTTCCTCACCCTATAAACTCCGGTGTTCCTCAGGGCTCTGTCCTATCTCCTATTCTCTTTCTAATTTTTATAAATGATCTCCTTAATTGTACCTTAATTCCCATCCATTCATACGCAGACGACTCAACCTTACACTACTCCATTAGTTTTTCAGAACGCCCCAGCCAGCAATCCCTCAACGACAAACGTAATGAAGCCATAGAACTCTTAAATTCTGATCTAAATACTATTTCCAATTGGGGCAGAGAAAACCTTGTTAACTTTAATGCTTCCAAAACCCAATTTCTCCATCTATCTACCCGTCAGGATCTCCCAGCGGACTATCCCTTATTCTTCAACAATACAAAAATCAACCCTTCATCTTCTCTCAATATTCTTGGTGTCTCTTTTTCTTCTGCTCTCATTTGGAAGGACCATATTACCAGTCTTGCTAAGGCAGCCTCCCAGAAGCTGGGTGTGCTCAACCGCCTTAGGGGGTTCTTTTCCCCTGCACAGCTTCTTGCTCTGTACAGGGGCATAGTGCATCCTTGTATTGAGTATTGTTCACATGTGTGGGGAGGTTCCTCTCACACCGCTCTCCTAGACAAAGTTGAAAGGAAGGCCTTTCGTATCATTAACTCCCGTCCACTCACCAACTCTCTGCAATCTCTCTCTCTCCGCCGCAATGTTGCATCTCTCTCGCTATTCTATCGCTACTATAATAATCAGTGTTCCTCAGAGCTATCCCAGTGCATACCACCTCCTTTACGTAGGGCACGTGGTACCCGTCTTGCAACTCAATCCCACCCCTACTCTGTGCAACTCTCCAACCCAAGAGTGAAACGTTACTCTCAAACTTTCTTCTACTCAACATCTGAGCTCTGGAACTCTCTCCCAGAATCAGTCTTTCCCTCTTCCTATGACTTAAATTGCTTCAAACTCCGTGTGTCCAGGCATTTTGGCTCGAACGTCCCTTGATTTTGGCCCTGTCACTCTTTCAACTATGGGGGAGGCACTCGCTATAGGCAGTTATGCCTTTTGCCTCCCTCAATCACATAGAAAAAAAACAAAAAAAAATATATATATCCGGCACCGCTGCACATGTTTTCATCAGTAACATCCGGTCGGCACTCAGAATAGCAGTGCCACCCCAGCTCTGTATATCTTTGGCTAATAAGAACCTATAAACTTTTCTCTGGACTTTTATTCTACATCCTTGTGCAAGAAAGGATTATCAAGGTTGTTGTAGCTTCACATGACAACCATACACATACTTCGATTTTCCCCCGGGCAGCGCCGGGTACAGTCGCGCTAATAAGTGATGTCTCGGCACCCATTATGTTTTGATCAATAATTGGTATCAGCAAAATCTAAGCTTCATTTCTTCATATCGAGTGAAATATACAAATATGTTCCTACGCTTACCCACCCTATTCAACATCTGACAGACATTAATACAGCACAGAGTGAGCCAAACGTAATGACAGCTGGAACATGACTTATTAGCGCGACCGTACCTCAACTAGTATCTTATATTGGTAAACAAGACTGAAGAACTTTAGTGTTCATTCTTAACTAATATATTTCACTCTCATCCCCAAATTTGAGATCGCCCAATATCATGACAATATTTTATTTCCACATTTTTCGTTCATTAAAGCATTTTGGGTTTACTTCGCTAGTGTTTAGGAATACAGTTGCATAGATCATTATGAGTATATTTGGATTGTTGATTTTTGTTTTAAAGGCGATGGTTTATTTGCATTCTTAATTAGCATCTTTGATACTGATTGGTTTTAAAATATTATGACCTTGAACTGATTCGTGATAGATGTATTGTAGATTTTTGTTTTTTATACAAATTGGCTCTGATGCTTTAATTTCAGAGGCTCAATGGAGTTTTTACAGGTGTCAATTGATGTAAAATGTTCTATGTTGATGTGACCGCCAAATAATAGCCAAAGCGTTGATGGGATATTAATTCATGTATGTGTCGGCCTGATAGGATATTGGATGGGTTTACAATAATGCATTAACCGTTGATGGAATTGTTATTGTGTGTGAGACTTGGTTTGTTTAGCTTGTGTCATTGATAATATTGCAAGGAGGTAATGATGGAATACTGGTGAAGATGTCATTGTATAGTCGACCGTAAAAGTCTTGTATTCCCTCTAAAATGTCAACGTCGCCTCTCTCTCTCTCTCTCTCTCTCTCTCTCTCTCTCTCTCTCTCTCTCTCTCTCTCTCTCTCTCTCTCTCTCTCTCTCTCTCTCTCTCTCTCTCTCTCTCTCTCTCTCTCTCTCTCTCTCTCTCTCTCTCTCTCTCTCTCTCTCTCTCTCTCTCTCTCTCTCTCTCTCATCTTCAACATTCAACCGGTATCAAAACTCAGCCACCAAACATAATCTATCTTAAGTCTAGTTTCTGAATCCAATGCGAAAGAGCCTCAAAATACTACGAAAATAATCTTGCTCGTCGAAAATGGCCTAAATAAGTATTCGTGTGACACCAGCCTCGAAGTGTATGTACCAAAGGATCTGGGAAATGTGTTGCCCGAAAATTTACTGCCAAAGTCAAAGTTAACTAATCTGAAATGGGTTCATTAATTTCAGCGGGGGGGGGGGGGGGGGCTAAACAAAAAGTCCCCCAAACTTGTTATTGATCGACTAAAGTAATTAAACACTCTGTGAATGAATGACTATATACCAGATTACTCGGTGGGGCAGTTAGAGTTTGTTTACTTTCGGCTGATGGTAGATTGCAAAGTTCCCATCAAAATGTCTTCGTTACGGGGAGGCAGACCGTTTGTTTGGTCTATTAATTAATGTATTCATATATTTCTTTAGTTTCCTCCCTAGACCTTCATCAAGCTTAGAAAAACACCCCCTAGACCCCCCTTCAAGATAAATTTGTACATTATTCGGTACAAAAATGTCCCGGCCCATGGCCGGTTCCTCTTAAAATTGCAGGCTCGCTATCGCTCGCCAGGAAATAATCGACACCTAAATGGCACGAAAGGTCTTAACATTGACAACGAAATGAGGCGAAAGGTATTAAAATCGCCAAACTAATGGGCCGAACGTCTTATAATCTCAAAACTAGTGGGGCTAAACATTAGGGAGAAGGGGGTCCAGAAAAATGGTCTGCCTCCCTTCAATTTGAAGATTTTGTAGTGAAATATGGTGTTAATTATACAAAACTTGGCATTAATAAGATACAGAGACATACCGGTAGTAGTTTGATATTTGTCCATCAAGTATCCATAAATCAGCTGTTTAGGGATTGGACTTACCGTCAACTGGAAAGAAATACAGTATAACAGAAGTTGGTTGATGGTTGGCCTATACTGGTATGGGTCTTGATGCCAGTTAACACACACACACACACACACACACACACACACACACACACACACACACACACACACACACACACACACACACACACACACACACACACACACACCTATATCAGTGTTGGGGTGGATGCCAGTTAACACACACACACCACATGCCACACACACAACATAGCAGAAGGAGCATAGCCTAAGAGGTTGGCCTATGCTGGGTATTATTGATGCATTAACCACACACACACACACACACACACGCACACACGCACACACACACACCATAATAATGAGCTTAGCTCGCATTGCGTGGATTCCCCTTGATGAACAAGCAAGTGAATACACACACACACACACACACACACCGCTTAAGGGGAGATTTCCACTTGAGGGATTTTTTTTCTGGACCCGTTTCTCCCTCATGTTTAGCCCCATTGCTTTTGAGATTTTAAGACGTTCGCCCTAGTAGTTTTGACATTTTAAGAAATTTTGCCCCATTTCTGTCAATTTTAAGACCTTTCGTGCCATTAAGGTGTCGATTTTTTCCTGGCGAGCGATAGCGAGCCTGTAATTTAAGAGCAAGCGGCCTCCGGCCGGGACATTTTTCTACCGAAAAATGTACAAATTTATCTTGAAAGGGGGTCTAGGGGGTGTAATTTTAAGCTTGATGAAAACTTAGGTAACAAACTAAATACCTGCCCTTAACCCTTTCATTACCGGTGCCGTATTTTTAACTTTATTCTGGCTACTATTAGACGATCTGGTTCAGTTTAAAAAGGTCCTTCCACAATTAACAGGCTTGGAACGCTCTCCCTTCACCCTTTATACTACCACAGATCCTTCTTAAGCTGCACATAGTCGTCACAATAAAGCTGCACATAGTCGTCACAATAAAGCTGCACATAGTCGTCACAATAAAGCTGCACATAGTCGTCACAATAAAGCTGCACATAGTCGTCACAATAAAGCCAGAATAAAAATAGAAAGACGTCGCTGGTACAGAAGGGGTCAATTAGAGGAGGAAAGTTCATATGTTGTGCTTATTAGTTCATTAAGCCAACCCACCTCGCTTTTGGTTCTCTTTCTCTCCCTCTCTCTTTAGCTTTTATCCATTCGGCCCCATTCAGCCTACTGTTTTAAGACGTTTACCCCCATCCAGGTGTCAATATTTTCCTGGCGAGTGGTACCCAGCGAGCCAGCATATATATATTTTTTGTTTTGACAGCAAGCTAAATTTGTAAATTTTTCGATAGAAAAATTTCTCCGGCGAAGCCGGATTTCTCCATACAATGCTGGCTCGCTATCGCTCGCCAGGAAGAAATCGAAACCTGGATGGGGATAAACGTCTTAAAACAGTTGGCTGAATGGGGCCGAAAGGAGAGAAAGATAAAAAAAAAAAAAAAAAAAATGGTGACCCCCCCCCCCCCTTAAAGCAGATGGCACATTTACTTTTGAGTTTATCTATTTCATGGCGATTTTACTCAGATTAGGAAGGATCTGTGCGAGTCAAAGTGGTTGGGATATTACCCGATTGTTTCCATTGAGTTATTATCCTTTGTATTCCATTAATTGAGTTATTCAGGATTCTGTGATTACCCATGGAGCATTATTTTCCTATGTAGGCAAGCGTGTCACCTATCTATATATCTGTATATCTGTCTATCTATCTATGAAGGAAGTAAAGAATATTTTATTGAATATTTATAATATCGAATGTTTAATGAACAATTACATTGACGCAGTAAAATCTAGAATTACTTTTATTCAAAGCCGTGAACCAACTATGAGATAAATGTGCTTCACAATTCTCTTACTATGTACAAAGTTTTATGTAGCTTTTACGAAATAAAATATTGAGTCTGAGTCTATCTGTATCTGTCTATCTATCTGTCTCTATCTATCTATCTATCTATCTATCTATCTATCTATCTATCTATCTATCTATCTATCTTACTATTGCTGCTGATCATCGAGCTATACCTGTCTATCTAACCACACTTACCCATAATTTCAACAACCAATCTCCGCATCTCTTTATATCTATCCATCTAGCCCTATATATTCCCACCAATCTGTGCCCATCTAAGTGTATCTGACCATCTTAACTATATCTACCCATCTAGGTATCTATCCTTACGCTTGTCGCCCTCTATCTCTGCTGTTGTCTAGCCCTACTGTCATCTGTCCTTGGGTGGGCTGGGTAGAAAGGTCAAGTTACATGTGAGAGAGAGAGAGAGAGAGAGAGAAAGAGAGAGAGAGAGAGAGAGAGAGAGTACAAAGGAAATCAAGCAACAACATGTCTAGTGACCCTTCTAGGCTGCTTGTCCTCCAAAACACTGAGGGTCAAGTGTCCAAACAGTGGTTTAGAGTGGGTAAGGAAACATTGGAAAGGGAACTACTGCCCTAGAACTAATGTCCGTGGCAGAATTAGGAAGTTAGTAGGGGACAGATGGGTTAGTAACTGAGGGGGGGATAAAATAAAGTTATTCATTTACAAACGCAGTCAGTCGCCGGTTTGATGCGAGATATTTGTCTAAGCGGAGTTTAAATGAATCAACGGTGCTGCAGTCTATAAACGTCTCGGGGAAGCCCATTCCACAAGTTGACAACTCGATTGAAGACGAAATTCTTAGATTCGTGTGAGTTTAAAGATTTACCAATAATTTTGCAACCGTTTCCCCGCGTGTAATTAGATTGGTCGATAGTGAAGTACTTACTACAGTTCATATTGTCGATGCCTTTGATGATTTTGAACACTTAAATTAAGTCACCTCTTAATCTGCGCTGGGTTAAAGGAAATAGATTTAATTCTCTAAGACGCTCTTCGTATGGTTTGTTCTTTAGGCTAGGTATCATTTTGGTAACTCTACATGAACTCGTTATAGCTTGTTTATATCTTTTTGGTAATAAGGGCACCAGGATTGAACGCAGTATTCCAGAAGAGGGCGGACTAAGGAATTGTAAAGGGTTAGGATAACTTCTTTGGATTTATGCTCAAATGACCTGCCTATAAAGCCAATTATTTTGTTTGCCTTCTTAACAACTTCTGAACATTGTTGACTCAGTTTTAGGTTACTCGATATTGTTACTCCCAGATCGGTTTCTCTGTTTACATTCTTAAGCTGAGTGCCATTCATCGAGTAGTTTGCTTTCTCATTTAGGTATCCGATATGTAGTACTTTACATTTATCCGCATTGAAACTCATTTGCCAAATTTGGGCCCAACATGACAATTTATCTAGATTACTTGTTCTTTTGAGAGTACGCTATTTGCAATTTTTGTATCGTCAGCAAATTTTGAGATTGTACAGGTGAGACCCTCATCTATGTCGTTGATGTAAATTAGAAAGAGAATTGGTCCTAGTACCGATCCCTGGGGTACCCCGCTACTTACATTGGTCCATTTAGATGCCTTACCGTTTATGACTACTCTTTGCTTTCTGTCGCTGAGCCAATTTTCTATCCATTTCAACACACCGTCTTGTATTCCATGCGCTTTTAGTTTTAGCAGTAAACGTTTGTGGGGAACTTTGTCAAAGGCCTTTTGAAAATCAAGGTATATAATATCTACAGCTTTACTCTCATCGTAGAGGTTGAGGATATCGTGGAAGAAGTCTAAGAGGTTTGTTTTAAACAGGAACGTTTTTTACGGAAAGCCGCTGTTGAGTAAGCTTTAAGTAAGTTATTTGCCTCTACAGTGATTTACGAGTCCTGTCTCTTATGACTCGTTTCTAACAGTGGTACATACAATTGAGGTTAAGGCCTAACTTGGACGATAGTTACTGGGTAGGGATTTGCCAGTGCCTTTTTTTTAATATCGGTGTTACGTTGGCTAGCTTCCACTGATTCAGGCATAGTCCAGACTGGCAAGGATTCATGGAATAGCATTGTCAGTGGTTTGTAGTGAGAGCGGTCATTCTTAGCTTTCCCTTTAGAACTCTAGGCGAGATTGTATCAGGGCCAGGCGTTTTATTTTACTTGAGTTTTTTTATCTAAACAATTCAATGCTTCTCTCTCTGTGACGGTGATATTGCTTAGAACATCTGAATTATCAATCTGAAATCGGCGATGGTGTAGGGATATCATTGAGGTCTTCGGTTGTAAAAAACTGATGGAAAAGAAGGTATTGAGGGCATTACTCATTTGTACTTCGTCTTTGGTGTATTCTCCATTTTCATCTGACTAACGGTCCAACCAGTTGAAGTAACTACTTTTTTCTTTCTGTTATAAACTATAGAATTCTTTCGGGTTTGTTTTTATTTACTTTTGATTCGCAACATGTACAACTCCAGGGTTCTTTTTTACTTTGACTTGAATTAACTTTTGGCGTGGCTTTGGCGTCGTAGCTCTACAAATTTCACCCGTTTCTTCTGTTCATTTTGTGAGGATTTTCCCATCTATCATTGGCAAATTTTTTTATGCAAGCAGACAGTCTGAAATGATCTTTATTCCACCATTGGGCTTATCATTATGGCTGGACGCCGTATTTTCGATGGTATGCAGTCTTGCACTGCCTTAAGGTAAGTGGTTGTGAAACACTCCCAAGATGTATTTATGTCGTTATTGTTAGTCAGAAAGCTCCAGTCAGTTTCTTTAAGCTTTGATTTAAGTTTATGAAAATTTGCTTTCTTGAAATTAGGGACTTTCTCAATGCTGCTATTTGATTTGTTACTAGTAAACTTTAAAGTGAAAGTTATCGTACGATGGTCGCTGTTACTGAATTCATCACCAACATTCAAATTCTCTATTAATTCTTCTTTTGTTGCGAGTACAAGGTCAAGCACATTATTACCACGGGTCGGAGATTGTACAAATTGAAAAAGTGAACTCTCTTGCAAGTTAGCATAGAGGTCGTGTCCAGAGTGTGAAGTAAGAATATCGCCCCATTTAGTCACGGGTAAGTTGAAATCGCCAAGAATTACGGTATCTTGTATGTTAGTTATTTCTGCAATTTGTTCATAAATTTCACTGTCAGTTTGCACTGATTGAGATGGGGGTCTGTATAATAAAGCTAGTGTTATTTTAGTTCCTCGTTTATTATTTAATAGTACGTAAGATATGTCTATATTCGCAATTTGAGGTTTTGACATTAAGACGGGATTAAGACTTTCCTTTATAAAAAACAGAACTCCTCCTCCATTTCTATTGATCCGACTTTTCTCAAACATTGTATAACCAGGAAGCGTATATTCGGCTAAAAAGTCTCTGTCTTCCGTATTTAACCAAGATTCTGTAATGCGATTATATCATAATGTTCTGTAAACACGATTTCCTCTAGATCTGAAAATTTATTGCGTATGCTACGAGCATTTATATAAACACCTTAAGAGTATTAGAGTTGGATGTTACCGATTGTGCATTGTCTGAATTTTCAGTTTGTATTTGACCTACACTACCCTTGGGGTCTGGTTGACCCGTTTTTTCTGGAAATCCTTGACTGCATCGTTATGGACTTTACTGCTGCTCTACTTCATTGAGATGTAACCATTCCTGAAAACAAAGATTTATCATAGTAAAAATGATCCCACGTGTCGACAAAGCCGATGTGTGTCCCTGCAGAGTGTGCGTGTGTGTGTGTGTGTATGTGTCATGTTGTAGAATCTTCTCTCTCATCAATCTTCTCTCTGATTCCACCCCAATTTTTAATCCCTTGAAGGACCTGATCTCTCCTCTCTCTCTTTCTCTCTCTCTCTCTCTCTCTCCTCTCTCTCTCTATGTCTTGTGTCTCTCAACTCTTTCCAAGCCCGGATGCCCCACCAACAGCTTTTCTCTGCCTCTTGACAATCTTTCTTCATATTTTGTTAATTTTCAAGGTCGCCATATCCCCCTTTACCAAAACATTTCACATCTATAAAATCCCTGTCATCTCTCTTCTACAAAACACCCTTGCCCCTCTCCTCTCTCTTCTCCAAAATTCTCTTCGACACTGTCTTGGTCTTCCTCTTTCTGTAAAATTCTTTCCTATCTTTCAAATCATCTAAATAACTCCCTTATTACAAACTACCTAACCTATTTTTACATATAAATCTCTCTTATACACAAATTTGTCTCTCTCACTAACTCTCACTATATAGAACATCCCGAATTACAATCCCCACATCCCATTATCTAAATCCTTCTTGCAAAAATCTTGGTCTGCCACACTCAAGCTATAGAAAAATCCCTCTCTATAAGCTTAAATATCTCCTCCTTGTCTAAATACCTCCTTTGATTTGTCCCACACCAACTCCCAGCTGCCTATCCATTGTAATTCCTAGTTTTCAATAACTCCCTCTCACTCTATCACTCTCATCTCTCTCTCTCTCTCCCACTCCTCCCAACTCCCCCCCCCCCCCCAACCCCAACAAAAGGCACCGCCGTCCCTCAACAACACTTCCGCTTTACGAGGAGTGCCCCACCCGGGTGAATACAGCCCCCCAATAAACTAATTCTCTCTCTCTCTCTCCTCCCAACTCCCCCCCTCCCCCCCCCCCCCCCCCCAACCCCAACTAAAGGCACCGCCTCTCTCCCCTCCAACGACTTCCGTTTTACGAGGAGTGCCCCACCAGGGTGAATACAGCCCCTCAATAAACTAATCCTCTCTCTCTCTCTCTCTCTCCCTTTCGTTCTCTCTCTCTCATTCTCTCACTTCCATTTTCTCACTCTCACCCCCCCCCCTTCTCTCTCTCTCTCTCTCTCTCTCTCTCTCTCTCTCTCTCTCTCTCTCTCTCTCTCTCTCTCTCTCTCTCTCTCTCTCTCTCTCTCTCTCTCTCTCTCGCTCATATCTCTCTCTCTCTCTCTCGCTCATATCTCTCTCTCTCTCTCTCTCTCTCTCTCCCTCCATCTCTCTCCCTTTCGTTCTCTCTCATTCTCACCCCCCCCCCCTCTCTCTCTCTCTCTTTCTCTTTTCCTCTCATCCCAATTCATTCCCCCCCCCACTCTTTCTTTCTTTCTTCTCCTCTCATCCCTAGTTCGTCCGGGCTGCACCGCTCCGGAGCTGCCGCCAAGTGTCAACAAGTACCACCGTGGCCCTCCCCCCCCTTCAAACCCCGGTTTATGAGGGGAAATAGGGGTATAAAATAAGGGCCCCTAGGACCATCCCCCTCACCCCCAAAACCCGTCCCAAATTAATTTTTAAAGTGCCGACGTAACAGAAACTACCATCACCCCCACCAACACCTTGCAACCTGCATCATCAACATCGGAACAACTTTTAAGGGAAGTGACCACTCCAACATTTTGTACCTTTCGTTTTTGCAAATTCTCCCTCACTAACCCCAAATCATGGCACCGATCAGAATTAAATGCCCCTCCTGTAACAAGAACTACTACAAGGAATGGTATCCGCGTCATGGGTATCCAAATGCCAAGTGTTTTATGTGTTTAACTGGTGAAAACTTTTGCTCTTGGAGTGCACATTAGAAGCACACAAGGCACAGGCTGACGAACTGAAGCGAGATAATCTCACACTAAAGGAGACTGTAGGTGTACTTTCGCATCAAAATTTCTTACTAAAAGAGCGAGTAAAGGACATAGAGAGTAAGCAAGTCGACGTTGTTAAAAATCTTCAAAAAGAAAACCCATCCAATGATCTATATCAGACAGTAGTCAACAGGCGTAACAAGAACAAATCCCAAGGGAATGGGAAAGCGACACCAGGTATCCCTATCAAAAACAGATTTGCTGTTCTCGCCGAAAACAATGAACACGAGGTAACTGACCACGTGAATGGGAATGGGAATGGAAAAGCGACACCAGGTAACCCCCATCAAAAACAGATTTGCACACGAGGTAACTGACCACGTGAAAGCAAGCTCGAAAGGCAAGAAAATTCCTGACAGGAAAACAACGAAACCATCAAATCACGGAGTCAGCGGGAAGGAGAAACTCACCCTAGTCTATGGTGACAGTCTCATGCGAGGTCAAGGAGCTGCCTTTGCCACCAAGAACAGAGGAAAAAGGTCAGTAAAGGTCATTCCAGGCGGTAAAGTCGAACATATCTTGAAAGACATAACTAACTCCGCCATACCAGAGGGCACCTGTGTAGTCGTCAATGTTGGCTCAAATGACTGCTTTGACGGAGGTAAGGCCCCAATTAAGACCATAGAAAAAGATTTCGAGAACCTAATTAAAGTCATGAAAAGGAAGACCACGAAATGTGTGGTAAGCGGCGTCATACCCCGGATTAAAACAAGCTCATACGGACAAAATAGAGCCATAGAAATTAACAACGCAGTCAAGGTCATGTGCGAACAAGAGAAGGTACTGTATGTGGACAATTGGACCACCTTTGTAGGGAACTCGTCCCTGTACAGCGGAGATGGCATTCATTTATCAGAAAAAGGCGTTCAGCACATGAGTGACACCCTAAATCAAGCAACCTACATTGCCCATGAAAACAACGCCAGTCAGGACCGAGAGATAACTATGCTAATAGACTCCTCTGAGTATTGACATCGCTACCCCCGGAAAAGCCCTCCCACAACCCCACCCAATCAAACTCCACCCGCACAGTTAAGATAAATAATAACCCCGCCCAACCCTTCCAAGTCCATCTACAACCATTTAAACGAAACCAATCAACCCCAATGGCCCAC